>JAUTBT010008553.1:0-25118 GCA_032361225.1 Lepetodrilus schrolli
ATACCAGGGCACAGACAATGGAACGTATGCAAAACCTACTTTTTCTACGGACTACTTGGCCACCGTTGACAATGAGAAACTGTGCTATGCCCCCTTAGATCATGGATTTATGTATTCTTAACCCATTGCCTAGATCTGTAGTTGCTGTTTGGATGAAAATGCCTTTCTCATATACTTGTCACCAGTAAGGAATACAAAAAATGTAGCTTGTTGCTAAATATACTAAATATACTAAATATTATCAAATGTACATAGTTTCAGGTAAAATACACTTGACCATGAAATATGTCAACAAACCTTGATTGTATGCCTTTAAAGTTCATGCATTTTATATTATTTTATCTGTTTATAAAGCCTAGCAATTTAACTATTTTACAAATTAATTATTTTAGTTTTTAAAGTTGTTCTTTTATTTAATACAATGCACTCATTGGGACCAAGATAATATGCCAGTTTTAAGAGAGTGCCGGACCATTGTAGGGACAGAGTGCACTGTATTATTATATTTTTTGTATTTTTTTTTTAATTATCATTGTTATCAGGTTGTTATTTTTTAAAATTATTATTTTTGTTATTGACAATTATTATCAGACACATTTATTATTATTGCTATTGTTATTGTTTTCAGACAGTGTTACGAGACCTCCACTTGCCAAAACAGAACCGACTTTACCTGCTGACTCCCATGATAAACAACCCAACACTCACCCAACCAAGTTCTTCCAAATATGAAGAGTGAGACAAATTTACAGTTTCATATTTTTTAAATAATGCCATATGAGATTTTCCTTTTTTAAAGATTATATGAATCTGCAATATTGCACATAAAGTAATGAGAATTTCACCGAAAATATTGAAAAGAAAATGAAATTTATTACCAATTTCTAAAAATGTTATGATGTTTCCATTGACAAGAGGATTTGGTGTGTTTATATTTGTGCCAAATCCATGCACAAAAACATTCTCATAGCTGTATATTATTACCCTGGTCAATGGATCAGTATGCCCTCGTTATCCTTCTCAACTCCCTGGGGTGTATACAACCAGCTAAATCCTTGTTGCTTTCAGTCCATGTGAAGTATTTGACCGAGAATACACCATGAATATCAAATATCTGGACAACAGCAAATGCAAGTCCTTCAGACTCAAGTTTCAGGGAAGCAAACAAGTCAGCGAGGTAGGAGGGAGTTTGTACAGTAAAAATAATGACTCGCTAAGTATACTCACGAAAAGAGGAGATATTCAAAATATCCTTTAATTAATAATAATATGAAAATATATTTTCTTTTTTTAAACTTAGCCAGTCATCGCAATGTGCATTATTCTATCGTTCAAAGAGTCTCCTGACAGGGGAAATCCCAGATTTCTAAACTTAGCTTCAGATATTCCTATATCCCACAATGCCATGCCCACTGCATACCAAAATTATCAAAGATTATCCCTAAGTGCAGGAAATAGACGATATCTAAAGACATTGGGTTAATAATCTCTATTTATTGATATTTAAAGGTCCTGTACTGGACATAGCAAGAGTATGATACTCAGCTGATAGTAAACTCTTAAAACACGTCTTGCTGTCAAGACTGACGAGGAAAAGAGGAAGTATAGTGGGACCGGGTGCACATGTGCGGTGGGCATGGAATTGTGGGATATAGGAATATCTGAAGCTAAGTTTAGAAATCTGGGATTTCCCCCATCGATAGACTCTGAACGAGATAATAATGCACATTGAGATGACTGGCTAAGTATACTAAGAGGAGATAACAAAAATCTCCTTTAATTGCGTCAAATCCACTCTAAAGCAAGCTCATAGCTCTACATTATTACCTCGGTCAGTGGATCTGTGTGCCCTCAATTCCTCAACTCCCTGGGGAGTATGCAACCCAAGTTTCCGTTCAAGGTGCTATATGGTTATCCTTCATATGTCCATCTCATCCTTCTGGGATTTCGAACTAAGCTACTTGCCTAAGGTGACACCACAAAAAATTTTTAGCCTGTGATTCGGTGTGGGGCAAGAATGAATCCTAGATACTCTCAGGTTCTCAGTCACCCTTCCACGAACATGATTCACTTTAACCTGAATGGTCAGCCGTGCAATGCACGGGACCATGTACAAACATCTTCGAGCTGAATCACTCTCATTGTGGAAAATTGACAAAATTCACAGGATTACTGCATCAGATTAAACCCTGCATTGTCTATTTATCTCTGACCCTGTGCAATACGATTACATGTATCTAGAAATCTGTTCTAGTTTTTTTCATTGGCGTTTAGAGCCGCTTTCAAGTTTCTTTCACTTATATCACGGCTTGTCAGTTTATAGCAAGAGGCAATGCAAATATCATCCTTGGTCTGTCAGTACCAGCCAGTGCTTACATGTTTACTGCAACATTCAGTGCTATGGATGTTGTGGGTTTCCTCCTGCCCTAAACTGACATGTCGTGATATAAGTGAAAGAATGTTGAAACCGACTCTATACCCCAATTTAAAAAGCAAACACCACACATTATATCTCAAACTTACTATAGAAAGCCTTATGGACACTCTCCTACTTAATGGTTATTGTCATATGAGGTACAGATCAATCTACGCTGTTTCAGATCAAGCAAGCAGTGTTTGCACTGACGGATGTTCCTGCAAGATATCAGGTGTGGTCAGGTTGGCCCAAAGAATTCAAGGATGAGGTGAAAAAAGCAAACAACTATTTATGATGTTTGTTTATGATATATATATACCACTCATGGTTGTAAATTACCTTTAAATCCTGACGAATAGTTTTCCATAAAATGCATCGACACCCACATTTCATAGATTATCTCGGTAAATACTTCATGGAATGACAAACAAAAAAACTTCCATTTCTTATTTTGTACGCCCTAACAAAAATGTTAAAGCCCTCTCCCTGCTGGATTAGGCAAAGCCACTGCTCTTTAAATCATTTCTGGTTGTTTCCAGCATGGAGAGGGTTAATAAATAATCTGTGTATGTTGCTGTCACTAAATATTCTGAGTAAATCCTCACTCAACCTTACTACAGACACCATGACCTCATTCTTGTACTTGAACCTTTACTTAAAGACTAACAATACACTGCAAGGAAAGAGTAACAGATTTAGCATTTGAGATCTTGCAGACATATTTAATACAGAATTTAAAGCTACGTAACCAGACTTCAATTTTATTAATATCCTCTCTCTGCCTGATCAACAAACTTCAATGCATAAATTACCATTCCAATTTCTACAGGATCTGCTGGCTCGGACTGGTATCACATTTCCTGTACATGAGTTTGAGATGAGGCGAATGTCTTTTCAAAACAAACCCAAGGTCACAGTAGAGGTGAGTGAACTTTGCATCCGGCTGCCATTTTTGTTTAAAGTTTAACATTGTAATATACACTCTGTGACATTGTTTATTAGATAATATTCACACTATGGGATTGTTTGTGAGATAATTGTCACACTGACATTGTTTGTGAGATAATATTCACACTATGGGATTGTTTGTGAGATAATTGACACACTGACATTGTTTGTGAGATAATATGCACACTGTGAGATTGTTTGTGAGATAATATATACACTGAGATTGTTGGAGATAATTTTCACATTGTGAGATTGTTTGTGAGATAATATACACTGAGATTCTTTGTGAGATAATAGCCACACTTTTTTTTGTGTTTTGAATTGGTGTTTAGAACCCTTTCTAGATTCTTTCACTTTTATCACTGCTTGTCAGTTTATTTGTGAGACAATATGTACAATGTGAGATTGTTTGTGAGATAATTATATATATACTGAGATTGTGATATAGTATACACACTGAGAGATTGTTTGTGATATAATATATACACTGAGATTGTTTGTGATATAATATATACACTGAGATTGTTTGTGAGATGATATATACACTGAGATTCTTTGTGAGATGATATATACACTGAGATTGTTTGTGAGATAATATATACATATAATATATACACTGAGATTGTTTGTGATATAATATATACACTGAGATTGTTTGTGATATAATATATACACTGAGATTGTTTGTGAGACAATATATACACTGAGATTCTTTGTGAGATGATATATAAACTGAGATTGTTTGTGAGATAATATATACACTGAGATTGTTTGTGATATAATATATACACTGAGATTCTTTATGAGATGATATATACACTGAGATTGTTTGTGAGATAATATGCACACTGTGAGATTGTTTGTTTTCTGACAGGAGGCTGTGATGGAGATGGACAGTAGTGATGACGACGTAGGGGCAGAAAGTTACCCTGACGACATCTTCGCTCCGGAGTCTGACCTACCACAGTCACGTAAACACGAACCACTCAGTGAGGCCTAATTGTTTTCAATCCCCAATTCAAATTTTGTTTTCAAATAAGCATTTAATAGCATTATACCATACCATAAAGTGCTTTCACTTTGTCACGTGCACACTTATTCTGTGCATATTTGAAACTGCAAGCTGGGTTATGCTGATTGTATTGTAAATGATTTGGTTTCAGTGCCAGAAGATATTAGTGATGAAAAAGATGCCTTGGAACATTTTACCAAAGAATTCAAAGAGAGGTAAATCTGATGTGGTATACATTTTTTAAATCTAATCTAAAACAATAAATTCAAAAGAAAGTTTTGTATATATAGTTATATGTAGTTGTATACATAGTTTCGTCGCATATTGGTGAAATATTCCAGCTGGGACGTAGAGCACTAATTCATTCATTCATATATATGAATATATATTTACTTATATATTTTTTTTAGCCCAAAGTATTCTGTCATCATGTATTGGTGGAATATTCCCGCAGAAATATAAAGAATTGAATCAGTCAATCAATTTTTCTTCAAAATATATTTACGAGTAAAAAATATGTACTCATTGAATGAATTAGTGCTTTACGTCGCAGCTGGAATATTTCACCCATTCGCGACCGTACTGCATTAACTTATGATCTACTTTGACCAGGTACGGAGAATGTCATCCTGTGTTCTACATCGGTACTTTAGATGATGCCATCAGAGATGCCTTACAAGTCAAAGCTGTAGATGTGAGTACAGTACCGTAATATACCCTAACAATTCGTACCCTCTAATAGTTCAAACACTTCAATCGCCAGAATATTTTAAAAATCAAACCCTAAAAATGCAAATATTTGTTCAGATCATAATTTTCTAATTATTCGAAACAAATCATTTATTCAAAAAAAAAAGGATTTTTTTATTTTTATAAATCTTTCATTTATTTACAAACATATTTTATGCTTAATTTGGTTGACCCCTAATAATACGAATGCCGATTATTTTAAATTTTCTAATAATTCAAACAGTTAAAAATTAAATATTTTCTCCTGTTTAACGGGTAATTACAGTAATAAGGTAAAAAAAAATCCTGGTGAACTTTGTACCTGAGAATATAGTTTATTTGTGAAAAATGGCCGGAAAATTACCCTGGTGGTCGGAATCACCCTAAGCTAATCTACCACTGTTATCCTCTTGTTTCCCCACATTTGGTGTTTTTCTTCTCCCCAGATGATTTTTTTTACCGACTTTCTCTATACCACTTGATGACTGGCAAATTATACTCATGAAAAGAGGAGATAACAAAAATCTCCTGTAATTCTAGTTTCTCACAGTTTATTTGGTAAAAGAGCATTATTTCCAAGTGGTCAGAATTTTACCCTGGTAGTTGGAATTGTCCTAAGACACTATACCACTGAAATATTTTCTAGTTTATTGTGAATAATATTTCTATGTTTTTCTTTCGCTCAGGAATTTATTCTGTTTCCAAGTGGTAGGAACATTACCCTGGAGCCGAGATTACGAAACCATTTTAAATACGATGTAGTTATTTTTTCACAAATTCCCATATAAAATTTGACTTTAAACATGCAACTCATAGACAAAAATAATTTTGTAATCTCGGGGCCTGGTGGTCAGAATTACCCTGAGATTTATTATAGTTTCTTATGAGCAATGTTCGGGTGTTTTTCTTCTACCACAGAGGAAGTTATTTGCCATCTACCTGCACCACGAGGAGAGTATCTTCTCCAACGTGTTCTGCTCCCAGCTTCTGTGTTCCGAGGGCATCGTAAACTACCTCAGCAGTAGCTGCATTACCTGGGCCTGGGACATGACCTTCCAGGCCAACAGGGCAAAGTAAGTCCTGGAGCCACATAACCGTTGAAGTCAGGGGGGCACCGGAGGTTTCCAAACTTGTTTCAACTACAATTTCATGCCAAAGGCCCAGGTGCAAATCCTGTCCTGGGAGCCTGGTATCAATGTTCGCGAAAGGTACCTTTTTGACGTGAAGCATTCATGATATGATGCGCTGTCTGTACCGTGGCAATGCAGTTATCGTCGGTGGTCTGCGAGTACCAGCTTGTGCGTTTACTGCAATGTTCAATATGGAGGTTGCAGGTTTCTTCCTGACCTAAACTGACAAACTGTGATATAAGTAAATAATATACACTTTATCGTATATACCATATAATATACCGACATAATAATATACCACTTTACATTTTACGCTTCTTTATCCATGGGAGTCGTGAATGGGTGGAATATTCCCGCTGTGACGTAAAGGACCAATTCAATCAATATCTGAGGGAGGTGTGTCAGGAATAAGTTGATAATATTACATACGTAATTTGGGGCAGGTGGTAGTGCAGTGGTAGAACGTTTGGACTTTGGAGCCAAAGGTCCCGAGTTCAAATCCCAGCATCAATGTTCGCGAAAGTTACCTTTCTGGAGCAATATTAATAGGATGCAGTCTGTAGAATGGCACTGTAGATATCATCCTTGGTCTGTCAGTACCAGCCGGTGCTTGCAGGTTTACTGCAACATTCATTGCTACGGAAGTTACAGGTTTCCTCCTGCCCTATACTGACAATATACCCCAATATAAAAAAAAAAACGTATGTCATTTGTTGTGCCAGATGTACTGCATGTTCTAGTTCATGTTCCAGATTAATCACCGTGGCAACACGACACTTCGGCTTTGTAGCAGCCACTCAGATTAAGAACTACAAAACTGATCAGCTGCCAGCGCTGTTGCTCATCACACGATCTCGAGCAACCAATGAAGTAGTGGATGTTATCCAAGGTAAAGAAATACTTGTTAACAGGGTGCTACATTAACATTTTGATGCACTTGTCCCAGTGTCCTGTCAGACATCGACAGGTATGGGTGAAAGATTCCTGCTGTGACTTAAAACAATCATTCACTCACTCACCTGTTGGACATCAAACTACTTGTGTCTGTAGGTGAAAGCTTTGTTAATCTGGGCTATTTCCCAGGCAGGCAGACAATCCTTACTGTCAATTTGGGGCAGAATTTGGGGCAGCATACTTCAATTGGAAGCAGTCCTACTGGTATGACAGGTTTCTTTCTGCTGTCAACTATGTGGAAAATAATCTTAATGTTACTCTAAACCCCCCAATGTCAAATAACAACAAAATCAAAATTAGGTACAGTGACACCCTGTTGTACAGGACACCGTTTTTGCTAAATTCTGACCGGTAAGCGAAACAACCGATTCATCGGATCAATCATTCATCGAGTTAAAGTAAATAGTAGGAAATCTGTATTGGTTAAAAGTAGACCGGTAAGCAGAGAAAACTTTATAATGAAGACCGTTATAATGGGGTTTGACTGTATATATTTATATTTTCAATTCAAATTGTTCAGTATTACAATGGTTTTATTGTATATTTTTCAGGTCAGCGTTATAATGGGGTCTGACTGTATATATTTTCAGTTAGAATTGTTCAATGTTACAATGGTTTTTGTTATATAATTTTCAGGTCACGTGGCGCTGGATGAACTAATGACCAGGTTAATAAACGCTGTGGAAATATTCTCAGATCAACAGCAAAAGGACATGGAGGAAGAGGTACATTATAAAATTACAAAATCCTAACAGAAATTACATGAGATGCATAGAAGTATAATACAATAACTTTCATGTTATAACTACAAATGGCTTCCCTAGAAATGCATATGTCTTACATGCACATTGTATCAAACTGGTATGTGTCATCACTGGAGTCTGTGTTGTTAGGATGGATAATGATTGAATCAACCTTAATGTTGTGGAAACCATCACACTATCCTCAAAGCAATTTAATACTGTATACATTTCAATTGTTTTAATTATCCACTTTCTCATTTAAACTATTGCTGTAAATACATAACAATTGTCAATGTTTGGCACAAATTTGTCACTGAAATTAAAGATAATATTTAGAGATTATTTGCATGAATACCTGTTTGGACTTGGTTAAGTTGAAATCTAACAAACATTCTTCAATTTTCCTTCAGTAAAATACTCGATTAAATTCATTGTGGCTTGAATTTTATGAAATCCTAGGTAGGTAGTACTTCATTAACGATATATCATTTCTATTCTATTTCTGTCATTACTATTGCACTGTATATGACAGGGAAAAAATATGTTTATATTTCTTTCTTCCAGAGGGAGAGAGATGCACGTGAACTGATCATGTCTGAACAAAATGAAGCTTATCAGAAGTCTCTGGAAACTGACCGAAAGAAGGTCAGTTCTAGTGTCGGCTCACTGCCCTATGTACCCCCATCGTTCCTAGGCCAGGTGATCTAACTCCACTTGACTACTCCGTTAGAGCCCTTGCCACAAACCCCACTGTTTCGTGGCAGTCAGAAATCAATGCGCTAATATGATATAAGTTCAAGTATCTTTAAAGCGGCTCTAAACCCCAATTTAAAATAATAAATAAATACAAAATTAAATACGCTGTTGTTTGTGATAACCTCTGACCTCCCGTGTCGCATACCATTGTTGTGCAGGCGGAGGAAGCCAAGGTGGAGCAGGTGCGTCTGGAGGCGGAGCAGGAGAAGGTGATGCAGGAGCAGATGGTGGAGGAGCAGAAACGCCAGGAGGAAGAGGCTGTGAAAGAGGTGAGAGATTTCACTGTATCACTGTTGGGGCGAGTGGAACAGAGTGCCTCGATCAATGTATCAGTGTTGGGGCAAGTGGAATAGAGTGCCCTGATCAACATGTCACTGGGTGGCATTTGGGAAATATTCCGTTCCACTCAACTCGTTCCAATTATACGTTATGTATAAATTAACCAATCAACTCCAAACCAAACGGAAACTGACTTTGATTGTCTACTGTTAAAAGTAAATTGAGAATGTCTAAACAAACGGAAAATTTTAGTTTTTTTTCGGAAAATGCATTGACAATTAACTTTTTTCTTAAATAATTTTATTGCATGGGGACATTACAAAATGTAATGCAAATATTAATGGGCATCGCTAAGTTACTTGCCCCACTGTCCCAGGGCACTCTTTGAAAACAGAATTTCGAGCCCTGTCCTCTTACAACTACAAGACTGGCAAATGTTGCAGGCTATCCGTGCGTCTCTGGAGAAGTCACTACCCGAGGAGCCAGCCGCCGGCTGCAAGGAACCGGTCAGCAGGATACGGTTCCGACTACCCAGTGGGGACGTGGTGACGCGGCGCTTCCTGGCCAGCCACACCATACAGATCATGCTGCAGTTCCTCACCACCAAGCGTTTCCACACCGAAGACTACAAAGTTCTCTCTACCTTCCCCAGGAGAGATGTAAGTCCACCATGTCTGCTTTACGTTATATCAGGGTTCGGAATATCAGGGTTCGGAATATCAGGGGTCGGGATATCAGGGTTCGGGATATCAGGGGTATCACAATGCAGGATATCAGGGATATTGGGGTCAGGGAATCAGGGGTCGGGATATGGGATATCAGAGGTTGGGAAGAGTAGGTGAGCGAGGGAGAGGAGCAGGTCTCGTAAGTTGTATTGCTTTTACCCAGTCACATGACATTTTTGGTCAATAAATATGTTTAAACTAAAGGGAGAGGGGTAATTATTTCTCCTTCGGCTTTACTTGTTAGCATGTTGGTTTTCCACAGAATACTTATCTTTGACTCAGAAGAACTGTGACGGTTAAAGGTTAGCGAGTCGGACAATAAAACTGATGTTTCCGAGTTCAAATTCCACACTTTCAGCCATGGTGAACTGTCTGTGCACCTAATGTACAGCTATTCCACTCGGTTCTTCTGTATTAAACAATAGCAAATTAATTGCAATCTCTGACTTTTTATACAGGCATGGCAATTTTCTGCGGAAATTCACTGATTGATTTGTCCAGGGGTCAATTTATTTCTCCTGGACGTGGCTTGGGGCCTTGGGGTTTTCCACTGAAACCACATTTGTCTGTTGCCAGGTCTGTTTATAAGGGCAGAAACATTGGATACAATTTGGATATTTGGGGATAAATATTTTTGGTATTTTTCACCCTCATGTACTAAATGGCGTTAACTCTTTCACTTGCAGATAACACAACTAGACCCACAAATGACGTTACAAGAAGCCCAACTATTCCCTCAAGAAACTCTCATATTGGAAGAGAAATCATAAATTGTGTGTCTGTGTGTCGGGAATGTGCAAGTAGATTGTTCATTAGACTGGTGTGAAGATCTCTGTACAGACATCACTGAAATGTGTCTCGTGTGGGCTGGGAAATGAGGGAGGGGGGTGGGGAATGGGGGAGGGTTTGGAGTGGACATGGTGGTTAAGACATGACAACATCAACATAAAACTTCAAAGTTACCCACAGGTCTATACATTATCAATCTGCTACTTCAAAGTTAATTTTGTCACGTATAACTATAACTATTACTCACTCAAAGTTAATCGCAAGTTTTATCGAACATCAACGTAAAACATCAAAGTCTTAATGACATCACATTGGTACTTACGAGATAATCGGTAGTCGTTAGTGTTTGTTTTATTATTGAATTTGTAGTAGTATAATTCTGGCAATCCTAAAGTATTTTTAATATGGACAAAGGATTGATGTTTACATTCATATTATTCATCGTCACTTCATTTCAGGAAACAATTGTGTGGATTTTGTTCGTACCGGGAGTTCCCATATTTAAGCCCCAGGCTAAATTATGGAAAATGTCATTTTTGAAAGAGAATCTTTCAATCTGAAATTAGGCCCATTATATATACGGAATTTGTGTTTCTGATGCGAAAAACTGACAAATTATATACTAGTAGTGTTGGCACTTATTTTAATTGAAACAACAACATTATGAGAACAACACAAATATATTAACCATTGGGTGTCAGAACAACAATTTTTTAACGATAGAACTGAAAAACCTTGAATGTTCTCAATAACTGAATGTTATTATTGGACGAGAATGCACATGGGAGACCACTCTAATATTAAATCCGAATTTAAGCCCATGGGCCTAAATATGAAAAGAGCTTCCCTTTTTATGCCGATGCGCCAAATTTTGTGTGTGCCTAAATATTTGAATTTGCGGTATGTTTAACTTTGGCGTGGATGCATCAAATTAGTTCACATCACTATGCGTCTTTGTTATGTTAATTTTGTTGCATAAACATCGGGTGTAGATGTTTGCGAAAACAAAGCAAACAAAAAAGAAAAGATCGGCATTGAATTAGACATGTTAAATTTGTTAAGCTATGTAAATTCCAATGTTGTGACTTGGTATGGTTAATATGGTTCCGCTTGTTATGTTTACACTCCCGTGTGGAATGACCCGTGGTTTTGTTTTATGTACACCTTGTTTGTATTGTACGGCTGGGGAAGCTTCCCGTGACAGTTGTAGTAGACGTAATCCACGCGAGACAGTCGCAATGTTCGTAACTCAATACTATATATAAAACCAATGGTTATTTTCATCAATTTAAATGTAGATTTAGATTACTTGGTGTACAAAAATGCAATCCATGTACAAACAGCTGCTCAAGAAAGCAAAGACTGTTGGAAATTGTAGTAGTATTATAATATAATTGATGTTATGAAGTAAGAATAGACCGTAGACATATACTCAACAAAATTAATTAAGTGCCATATAGCTTTTTTGTACAGATAAATTTTGTCGTGCATGGGTGAAATAGTCCCGCTGAAACGTAAAGCACTAATTCAATCATATAATAAATTTAGCTTTATATTATTTTAACGAAGAATAATTCCAAATGTCTACAGGCTTCAGGTACTCTTCAAGAGTTTGCAAACATGGAAGAAAAATGGCACCATGCAGAATATCTGTAACACCTCAGATTTGTTTTCTTTTTCTTGAAATGCCATTTTCAGTTAACAATTGGAACAGTTATTTATTTGTTATTTTATTTTTTTTCTCCATTTTTTGCCAAGATTTGCAGATTCCTGATCTCTCAGTCTCAAGTTCTGAAATTTGGTTTAAAGCTTTCCCATAAAATATCTGACATCCTTTAATTAATTTTGTTGAGTGTATATATATATATTAAGAAATTATTACAAGCACTTTATTAAGATTATTGAAGAATGTAAGAAATGTTAGCTCCAATGTCCTCTGCAATCTTTGTTAATCTACCTCGGGTAAAGAGTAAGGGTATTTAATGCCAGTTTTCAGGACATAATGAAATTTGAAAAATCACAATATCCAATGTTATTTTTGTGGGCCAACATTTGAGGCTCTCTAGAAACTGTGTCTCCATTGTATGTGCTTGTATGTTTAACTCTTTTTCAGTTGAAAAACAAATAGCTGGAATTTATAGCTGTAAGTTTTATCATTGAAGAAAAATACCTAGCATTTATTTGTATATTCTATTCTTTGTGCATTCAAAACTTGATAGAAATACTAGTTATGCTTCTGAAACATAGTTTTTAATCGTAAATGCATTTAATAACATAAACACTTTGAGTAGGTGAATTTGATTGAAATCCATTTTCAGAATCATGTGAAAACCACACACAAAAATTTAGTGGTAAAGGCTTGGAAAAAAGATATAAATTTATAGAATTTGTCCTGAAAATAGCAGTGTTATGATATTATGCATGGTATAGACATATTGTGATAGATGTTGCCTGTATACATACTGGTACAATTACTGTATACAGTCTTATGGGTGGACCTCAAGATTGAGCCCAGTTTTAGTATGGCTATCAAACTTTCCATGTATAGACAGTTTCCAGTCTCGGATCCAACCATATACAGAGTATGGTCACGTTGTCCACTATGTAATTGTGTATGTGTGTGTGTGTGTATGTGTGTGTGTGTGTGTGTGTGTTTGTGTTTGTGTGTATGTTTGTGTGGCTGCAGTGATTGCATTTTATTGTCATTGCTTCTTAACGCCATGCTAGTAAGGACAGACCAATTTAATTATTAGTTTTGTTGATTCGTCTTGTCTGAATGTGCTTGTTCTCTCTTTCTCTTGTTGCGTATGGTAAAAGATGCATGCAGCTACATTAAGTAACAAATCTCTTTCTCCACCGACACATGAACCATTTATTATCGAATCTCAATTATATCAAGTCTCAAAAGTATCATAATGCAACCAAAGAGACCAGTATTTTGTGAATTTTGTAAAAAAAAAATTAATATAATTATAATATTTCTTATCTAACCCCAATTTTCAATGGATAATAATATAAAATAATCTATTTATGTAGTGCCGAGTTCCAGCTAGGCTGCTCACAGGCACTTAACATTATCCCTGTCTAGGGAGCAGTTCGCCGTGAACAGTCACCTAGACAGGGTCTAGACAGAATTGCAGATACATGCATTAAGAAATCAACCAAGATACTCTGTTGTAAATAACTGAGTTTTGAGGGCTTTGCGGAAAAAGTTAAGAGATTTAGCAGATTTAACAGAATCCGGCAGATCATTTAAATATAAACATTTGAGAAATTTTTCCACCAATTTTATCTTACTACACGAGAAAGAAAGCCTGTAAAACTAGGAATCAAATTGGTCTGGCCTAAAAGACATTCATATACAATGTACTGCCAAGTAAGTATGCTTGTTGTAAATAGAGTGCAAGTCACCCTAACCAAAGTCATGAATGATGAGTATTTTGCTGTTATTCCTTGCAATTAATTTAATATGCTTTGTACTTTAACAATTTCAAGAAAATTAATTAACCTTCTCACTGGAGACTACCAAGCATGCCCAAAATTTTGAATATATTTTGAAAGGAGGTTAATTAATCGACACTTAGTAGAAAATGTTTAGTTTTCTTCTTTGCTGTTTGTGTTCATTTCTATTGACCATCTCCCTGTTGGATTAGGTACAGGCACTGCCCTTTAGGGCATCTCCAGTTGCTTTCAGCATGGAGAAGGTTAACGAAGAAGTTTTCACTACCCCATTATTATTGTGTCTATTGTTCTCTCTATATATTATATATACATATATTTATATCTTTGAATTTGCAGTCAATTATTTATTTATTTCCTCTTTGTCTCTCATGAATTTGAGAAGAAGAAAATGTACATATTTTTTGCTCTTGGATGATAAATGTGATGAGTTTGTGGATAGAGTGCAAGCAGTGTGATTTTTCTTATGGTAGAGAAACTTTATTTTAGTCTGGGAGAAAAGGAAAACATGTTGACACTGGCCACAAAAAAAAATATTGACATACGAACACGTGATAACATATTATTAGACAGTGATTACGAACATTTCTTGTTATGACAAATCAGAAAACGTAGGTTGAGAAATTTATGCTGAAGTGTCAATACAGAATGACGAAGATCGGCAACAAGCTCTACAAGCCTAACCCCATATCCACAGAGCTATCATATCTTTTCTATCTTACAAACAATTCTAAGGATATGATAGCTCAGTGGATCAGGGCCCAACTGTATGGCCGATATATATTGAGAATCGCCAGTTCATTCATTCATTCATTCATTCATTTATTCAACAAGCTTGTTGCTACGTACAGGGTATTGTTTCTCGAAGCTCTCGTATCCACAGTGAAACTATAGCACTCCCTCACCATATGGCCAATATTATTTGGAGGTTTCAAGAGGATACAGTGTCCTTTCGGTCCACGAGACACCAGTTCATTCATTAAACCTTGTTGCTACATGCAAGGTATCGTTTATCACAGTTCTCATATCTCGTATCCACTATGAAACTATAGCAATGTCTACGAGTATTTATTGTATCGTAGAAGATACAAGACCTTGGTCCACTGATTTTAACCTTTCCTCTGTTGGGTTGCTCACAATGCTATTTAAGGCAACTTTGCTGGCTCCACCATAGCATCCAGTGCTCGCCAGCTCCATGCTGTCTGCCAATATCAGCTAAGCTGGAAGTCGACTGTCAAAGCATTAAACACACACACACACACACACACACACACACACACACCTCCGCCAGGTAAAAGGTTAATATACTAAAGAAGATTATCATATAGCCATGTAAGGCCAAATAGAAATTTAATGTTTCAAGTAACATGACCAATTCATTATTTCCACAAGAACACCAATGTTTTAGGATAATTGTGACCATAATGGCATAGTCAGTTGCCATTTCAGCATTTTTTTCATCGTGGCACTGTCAATAGTACATGTACATTTTTGTATCAAATTAAATATTAGCATTTGGACTACGAGCTAGATATATGCACGAATCGATATGAGTGCATACCATGGAAACAAGTAGAGAACACAGGACCTGTCTTAGTGTTTTGAAAAACGTCCATGCACATCAGCCATGTTTAACCCATGTTCTAGTCTAACCCAGCCTCGCCTTGATGTAATTCTTAAAACAATCTCGTCAGTATGAAAAAATATGGAAAGCCTGTTACCACATTGAAAATGGTCGTATCAGGGCGAGTGAATTTATTGTTAAATTATCCATAAAGGCTTTGCTGTGAATGGATGCTGGTAGTCGTATATTGTCAGCGATGACCTTATTACTATTATAGTGAGGATATTATTGTACATACTGGCCATTGTGAGAAACAACTGTATTGTATTTACTGTGAAAGAATCGCCTGAAAATATGTTACCTTGTGCAGACATGTTACCATGGTTACCATTGCCGACAACATTAAAAAGACATTTTATAAATATCTGTCACCACAGCGTTTAGTTTCACTTTTATTTAACCTGACCATGGTTACTACGGTAATCAGGGAAGCATTCAGGAGGCACTACTTTTAACTACATAGTACTATGTAGTGCTATGGAAGCCGTAGTATTATATAGTACTACTTTCACTACGTGTCTGGACCCCGTAGTGTTTTGTAAGAAAATGTAGGAAAACCCAAAGCATGAAGCGAATGGACTGGACACATGGACAAACCGATTTCCTACTATTTTCCTACAAACCCATTCATACAACCACTACTTTGTAGAAAAGTAGTGTAGTGTAGTGTAGTGTAGTGTAGTAATTATAGCGCAGCCTGAACGCAGCCCTGGGTTGAGGCACCCTGAATTTTAATAAGAATGCAGCTATACTACGGGGATGTGAGCAAAATATTTAGGAAATTATTCCTTATATTATGTTGATGAGCAAGTAGCAATGTTAGAAAAGTGTCCTTTGTTAAAGATGCTTTGTGACACGTTTTTTTAAAGTATATTTATTTTTTTGATTTGTTAGGTGTTTTTTTTTAAATGTGTAAAAAAAAAAATAATCAAAATTGTAAAAATACTGTAAAATGTATTTGACAAGGAATTATGAGTGGAACATGTATCCAGTTGAAATATGCTAGGGACTGCAGGCATCAATGTCTCTGGAGGTCATCAGTCTGCACTCTGCAATCGACCACGATTCATCAGTATCAACCTGCATGCTTACTTCAACACTGGGTGCTACAGGTGTTGCAGGTGTCCTTCATGAATCGATAAGCAAAATAATCTTGACAGCTTCTATGATCCAATGAAAACAAAAACAATACCACCAAATTGATGATATTTATCCATTTTGTCACTATTTTGATGGCAGTATTCTGTCAAACAGTTTGAGGTAACAAACTGCCTCTCTGGCTGTTGTATATCCGTAAACATATACTGTAAAAACCCTAATAATTAACTATTAGAGGGTTTGAATTATTAGGACTTTTACGGTACAGAGTAACTTCATTTCTTTTTATGGATGTTGGACAGATTGTATTAAAATGGAAAACATGTCTACATGTAGGGATGGGACTCGGCTAATCCACGGGACTGGCTCAGTCCTCTCAGCAATCTCACGGTCACTGCCATATAATAACTACATCTGTCACGTGATAGTCACGTGACACCCTAGCTCGATTATTATCAATGTTTCCAATAACTGATTACTGGTAGATTAGTGCATGTTTTGATCAGTTTTTCCCATTGCCTAACAATCAGGAAGTAGTTGTATTTGGTTGATAATATACCAAGACAATCATAGTTATTTTATGGTTTCTAATTACATATAATTATTTTGAAATTAATTCCTGATTGTAATTTATCACTCTCAAATGATAAAATGTCATTGTTTACTAAAGAGTGTAAAATAGGCCCTCTGCACATTCTTCTGAGTGGTGAGGCTGACAAAGACTAATCACTATTATCCCGTAATCTGGGTAAGATTACTGCTCCTGCAAGTACCGAAGGTATATACTGGAGCCAAGAGAAGTAGTCTGAGGTGAGCCAATTGATAAGCATGGCAGTGGCAAGTAGATACCACAAATTCACAGCCATGTGAAATCAACAACAAAAACAAATATAATAAATTATTCTTTATTATATATACACTAAAATACTATTACACAAATTCAACAATGGACGGATAACTGTGAACTGTAGGTTATTATTTTACACCTAATTTCTCAACTTTATACGTTAAGTAGTAGGGTTACTACAATCAAGTGTGCACATAATGTACTATTTGTAATAGTTATAAGAACTACTTTCACTCTGATTAACAGCTAGCAAACAATACTTGAAGTATTACTGATGTATTGAACATGGAAGATTGTTTTGGAATGTATAGAGATTTTCAGGGGAGTGAACTCTTTCTGACTAAATCCTTGGTTGCCTCCTCTTTACATGTTTCTGCTGTCTGAGCACCAATTTCTTATGCACTTTTTTAAGTTTGTGACATTATAGTGCACTCTTGAGACCAAATCATCTTTCCATCTCTTTAGTTACCATTTTTAGAGCTTTCTTGAAAGTCAGTCTCGGTTTCCGATGTTTTCGTATATACTGAAATACCAAAATATCATGGTAATATTTAAACAAAATATCCTAGAAATAAAGCAATTCCAAACAATTTTTTTCTATATCTAACAAAAAAAATATTTTTAATTTAAAAAATAATTTTGTACGAGACAATTGATAATAATAATAACAATTTGCTTATTAATAATGACTAATAGTGTGCCAAGTCCATGCTCATAGCACTACATTCTCTGGTCAAAGTATATTCATAGCACTACATTCTCTGGTCAAAGCATATTCATAGCACTACATTCTCTGGTCAAAGCATATTCATAGCACTACATTCTCTGGTCAAAGCATGCTCATAGCACTACATTCTCTGGTCAAAGGATCCAGAGCCATGTTCACAAATATTACGTAAGTAATGAGATTGTTAAGCTGTATGGACATTAAAGTCTCTCGCTCATACCTACATTCTCTCATTCGCTCATACCTCTTTTGTGTCTTTGAGAGTGGTATATTTGTAGTTGCTCTCTAAACCAGCCATGCTGGCTTCGTAGATTCGCTTCTGCGTTGCCAGGAAGTTCTGTGTCAGGATCATCTGCTGCTTCAGTAAGTCCTGCAGCGCCAACATGGACGGGCTGTACGATGTCATGGCTGAAACGAGGCGAGCTGCGTGTAATACACCACACGCAACAGTGAAACACCACGAACAGCACAGCGTAACACCACACAATGTAACACAATGTGCAGCACACTTCTGTAAGTTGCCAGTTAACTGTTACCACTTTTCCTCTTCCCATTTAAAAAAAAAAAAATTTTTTTTTTAAAAATATTTTTTTGGCGCCGCTTTCAAGATTCTTTCACTTAAATCACGGCTTGTCAGTTTAGGGCAGGAGGAAACTCGCAACATCCGTAGCGCTGAATGTTGCAGTAAACCTGCGAGCACCGGCTGGTACTGACATACCACTATTGGCAAATGTATTTATTTACTTTATTTACATTGCTACAATATTTTAATAATTAACCAGCAATCGTAAAATATTAGTATGAAAAACATTACCAAAAGGGCCAAAATGTGACATGTAAAGCATTGGCAAATGGATGAAAATGACAAAACACAACGACAACTTATATAACCAAAACTTTTCCACAGAAGAATTTCCTTTGAAAATTATAAAAATGCAATGCCCAGGAACATAGATGTAAATAGATGTTTGAGATTTGGTGAGGTATAAACAAAATATATAGAAAATAGCTCGTCCACACAGCTGACGAGGATGAAATGAAGGAAAACTAGAGTAACAAAACATGCTTTATGATCATGAACTGCCAGTTATTTAACTGTCTTCCCACTATGGGCAATTACAGATGCTCTATCACCATAGCTAAATAAGGAAAATTTAGTGTACCAATAACACGCAACGGTCAGCTGCCAGTGAACGATAACAAAGTATGTGTAATTTTGGAAATTGGGAAAATAATTAGGGGATCTACCGTAATTACCCTAATAATTTGAACCCTCAAATAGTTCGATCATCTAAATTTATCGCTGAAATCTTTTTAAATCCGACCGTAAAAATACAAACATGACAAATTTTTTACAATCACTTTTTTTTTAAAGAAGGTAAAAAATAATGTATTTACCATTCTATTTAAAACCATAATTTTGCTTAATTATATGAACAAATATCATTTTAAATTTTCGTATTTTTCGAATAAATTGGACAGCGAGAAATTTAATTATTTTCTCCTATTCGAAGTATTAGGCTAATTACAGTAATATCAATGAATCGATTATTAAATTTAAACCCAGGAACCAAACAGCAGCATCCATACCTTCCAATGCATCAGCGCTGACAACATGAGAAGCTATTGGTGCAGGGTCAACAAAGCCCAGGCCTAAACTTGGACCCGAGATGGCTAGCCCAGTGGACATCATGTTCCATGTGTAGCCCAGGCCCGGATCTGGCCCAGTTTGAATCTCCACACTTTTCGTCACTGGCTTCGAGGTTGATTGCTTTGGGGTTGATTGCTTTGGGGATGGAGAACGCTTGACATCGGAGTAGCTGGAAAGAAAACCACAAATGCTGATTTATAAAAGGATTTCATAATAATAGACAATACACTTCTTAAATTTCATAATTGCCTCACAAGCTGAGACGGGTATCATCTAAGCAAGGATGGTAAATTTTACTGGATTAATTAAAAAATATTTGCAATTGATACTAGTAATAAAGAATGTGTCTTTAGAACTAGCAGTTTGTCTGACATTGATAATTGATTTCAAACAGAATAATAAATACAATGGTTATTTAAACAGATGTACAAGTTACCTCTTACTATAATAACTACCAGTTAAAATACTAACATTTATAAAGAATCATAAAGATATTTGCCACAAACGACACCAAAAACAGTGTTAAACGTATTACTAGCCACCACCAGACAGAGCAATTTTCCACGGATCCGCAGATTTATATATTCAGGGAACGATTTACTTGCACTGGATATCGCTTGGGGCCTGCAACTCGGGCTTGCTTTCCGCTGAAATCACAATTGTCTGTTGCCATGCCAGAGTATGCACTACCAACCTTTGAGTGAAGGTGTCCGTGTCGGAAGTGTATCCATCAGTCTCCGTGGATCTTTCGGAGGTGTAGCTCCTGGTCCGAGAGTATGAATCGCTGTCGAAGTCATCATCATCGTAGTCCCTCTGCGTGGCCTCATCGCTATACTCCGTCCGGACCTCCTCCGTTCGGACCTCGTTCTCCCCGGACCGCACCGACCACCGGACCTGCTTGGACCCCTGGACACTGCTTTGTCCGATCCGCTCCGTGACGCTCTCCGTGTCGAAGTCGTCGGAGTAGTTCTGAGGAGCTGCCGCCGTGTCCGTGCCGATGTCGGTGGCGAAGGAGGACACAGAGTCCCATCTCTTCCTGGCGGCGAACACGTCCGATCTCTCTGTGACAATCTCAGAGGTGTCGGAATGCTGGCTTTCCTCCTTGACGTCGGAACCACCTCCCAGAAGTTCATCCACTGTGTGCAGTCCCAGGTTGCCAAAAAAGGCGTCGGTTGTTTCCGGCTCGGTTGACATTTTGACCGAACTCTTTGCTTTGAATGTGTTTTCTCTCTCAGAGGCCTTGAAGACACTAGTGCGCTTTTGAGATTTTGTTTTTGATTTCGATTTCTTGGGTCTCGATTTTTTGGCTGTCGATTTCTTCTTTTTAACTGCGGGTTCTGGGGACAGGGGGAGTGCTTCCAGGGTGTCGAGATCCATCAGATTCACAACTGGAGAACGTAAGTAAGAAGATGAAAATGGATAAAATATCTGTTTTTAGATGTTTTAGATCATTTAAATTGACTTAATACATAATGTGAAACTTGATATTGAACTTTCAAATTACTTTTATATCATCCACACATAATAAATTTATATTAACTGACTAAGACATTATTCAGTAAAATTGTAAATCAACCATTCCAATTAACTTCACCTACCTATGCTTCCATCTTGCAGCAGAAACAAAATCATAAAAAGTATAGAATGGCAAAATAACAATACACAATAGCATAGATGTTCATCATATATATTGACTGTAAATTTTTATGGTTTACAAAAAAAAACACTGCAACAATGTAAATCAATATCCACACACACAATGTTATATATTTATCAGCTACTCCCCAGGGAGTTAAGAAGGAAACAGGGCACACCGATTCACTGAATGGGGTAATAATAATGTAGAGCAGGTTTTAGATGCACAAGTGGATGTATTATTATTATAATTATTATTTTCTCTTATATTTTATTATTTATTATTCTTTTCAAAAAATATTTTTTTATTATTATTACTAATATTATTATTATTATTTTTATTATCATTATTATTGATAATTATATGGAAGTAACGTGAGAGACAAATATCATACAAACCATTGAAGATATTCCCTGAGCTTTCGCTCTCCTGTGTGTCGATGATCTCACTACGAATTGAGTCCACATTGTCTGAGTCTTGGGACGGAGACCTGGACAACTGCCGCCTGTGGATCGGAGACGGTGTTCTCTTCGAGGTGCGCGAAGGAGGTGACGGAGTTCTCTTGAAGATGTCTGGTGACTGGCGCTCAAGATTCTTGTATCTCTGTAATCATTTTAACAGACAGTTTTACTGGTACAACTTTTCATGACCACTAAATTGTATTGTAGAGTGTAAAAGATTATGCAAGAGCAAAGTATTGAGTTCAATTTGAGTCATTTGGACTCCCAAATCTGCAAGCACGCAAGCAAGCATGCACGCATTTGTTTGTCATTTTGTCTTGAGGATAATTTTGAGCAATACTAGAGCACACCCTCTATATACAATATACATGTACAATATACTTGAGCTTTTACAATGCTATATTAGAAGCTAATGTTTTTTTTGGTTTTTTTTTTTACAAAGTACAAAAAAAAATTGAGTACGATTTCATGCTCAAGCTCAAATTTTATATGGGGATTTGTGAAGAAAACTTAGTTGAGCATGAAATCATACTAAAAAATGTTTCGTAATCTCTGGGCCAGGTAACATGATATTACAACAAACATTTCAATTAATTTCCAGGAAAGAAGCTCTATCATCACTAATTCTAATTTAACCTTTTCTCTTCTGGATTAAACCCCTGCAGGGCAACTCCAGTTGCCTCTGGCAGCGAGAAGATTAAATCAACGTTAATTGTCGTTTTAATAATGATTTATTACCTCGGCTCTCTTCAAAGCCTTTTTCTTGGCATCATCCTGCGAAGACAGGCGATTGATGAAGTCCGCCATGCTTTCTTCTTCGGAAGTCAACTGGATGTTGCCCGTGTATTTAATCTGCCCTTTGCAGGCATATTCAGGAACTGCAACATATTAATATTAATAGATAATTTCTACAAAATAATATGTGGCAATGACATAACTTTGAGTAATTACTTTCCACATCAAAGTTAATTTACTTACAAACTGAAAATTAGTTTTCAGGAATGTTTATTTAAAAATAAATGTTAAATAAAATTTTGCATTACATAGTTGTGATGACATGCGACAGATGTGTATTTGTTACTAACAGATGTAACATTGACAGATGTAACATTGACATAATGCAATGAAATGATTGAAACAAAATATATACTACTTACTATTACACATATCCATTACATGGTATAAAACTTAAGAAAGAAATAAAAAATATAATTTAATATTTCAAAAATTTAGTAAAGTATGATATATGACGGAATATGATTGGAAAAGTATGATGTATATAATTTGATACTATTTATGCACAAACGATACTGACACATACTACATACATAACACACGATACTGATGACAGATTGGTTGCAATATAAAGATAAATTATAATGTAATGTCAGATTAAGAATAATTGACAAATGTTCAAGATGGGTAGCTTTAATAGGAAATGGGGTTATCATAGGATGAATGGTTCTTGTATCCAAGGTGTGTATCTGTAGAGAATTGTCATGCAAGAATAATCTTTAAAATATAATAATCACACCAACAGATGTTTTCTAGCTGATGGGGTGAACCGCCACCCCACACCCAATCCTCCAACACCAATCACCCCACCCCCAACCCTACCCAACACCCAAATCCAGACCTGTAGTGTTTTGGCAGCTGCTCTGGGTCAGATTGTATCATTATTTACTATGGGGATAAAATGTACTAGAGTGTCATAGATGAGTATGGAGTTTAAAACATGCCCTTGGGAAGCTTAACAGAAATTGTCATTCAGGTCAAAAACTGTTACATACAGTATTTAAAATATAGATAATCAGAATGATCAACATAGAACTGTTTTTTCAACAGTGGTCTGTACAATGATAATGCATGATGAAAATGGTTAAAAAATGTCAAATTAATCAATAATTATAATAAATATTTTTCTTTTTTAATTGAGAGTTTAGAGTTGCTTTTAAGATTCTTTTACTTATATCACGGCTTGTTAGTTTAGGGCAGGAGGAAACCTGCATCATCCGTAGCGATGAATGTTGCAGTAAACCTGCGAGCACTGGCTGGTACTGACAAGACCAAGGACGATGACTGTGCATCCTATCAATATCGTGTCAGACAGGTAACTTTCATGAACATTGATGCCAGGCCCCAGGGGCGGAATTTGAACCTGGAACCGTTGGCTCCGAAATCCAACATTCTACCACTGCACTACTGCCCGCCCCTTAAATGGCACTGATTCCTATAAATAGCATGACATTCAATGTAGATATCTCATCTAGATCGAGTGAGATGGGGATTTATAAAGAGATTGATATAAATAATGAAGGTGTGCACTAATACACCAATGAATAACTTCTAATAAAAAAGCATTTCAAGTAAAGCATGCTCACTACAACTATGAGACCAAATTGTAAAATATATTTTACACCAAAAAAATTACATCACATTTATATTTTTCTATATATATTTCAGCAATTTGGTCCCAACTTGTTAAGAAGCTAAAGTATATTGCAGAAATTGATAATAATAGATAAGACTAGACAATCACCATGCATACAATACATACCAATTACATATAAATACACAGAGAATAACTATTAAAAAGAAGTATAAACAATGAAAATGATGATTTTTCCAAAGGAATCACTAAAACGTAATTACAGCAGATAGTCAATTATATTACCATAACTACAGTAAAGGCCAAGGTTTACAGCAAGCATTCAATAATAATTAACCCTTTCTGCTAACACATCACCCTAAGCCTGTCACCATTTTACCTACCAACATCATTAATGCTGCCTTCTAAGCAAAAGGAAAATGGCAAAAAAAATCATTGAGTTTTATTACATAATTAATTTTATTTTCAACTAGATACAATATCTAGTATTAATGTTATTGTATTATTAGATCTATTCAAATATGAACATTGACATTTCACATTATTTTTTAAAATACTGTGAGAGAGAGATCAGAAGGTAATTTAATAAGAAAAACATTAAATATGTAAAAGACACTGTATGTAGTATTTAAATTGGTACTGTATCCAAAGTATCCAAATGAAACTAAATCAGTGTTGGAAATGGAAGCCGGCCCGGACGCCCGGGGCCGACATTTTCTGACCCGGGCGTGCAGCTTTCAATAGT
>JAUTBT010008564.1:0-25116 GCA_032361225.1 Lepetodrilus schrolli
AAGTGGGCCTATTCTGTAGTATAAGCCCACTACATATTCTGCAAATGTATCCCCCTAAAACTGAAATATGACAGTGTATTTCCTACGTCTACTTTCTGTTTAGTTGGGATCTTCTTGTGGTATAAGCCAAGTACCTTATTATCCATTATATGAAGTGAGCCCCCTGGCCTTATACCCCACGATATACGGTATATAGCTATCACTAAATATTTTAAGGAAGCATTATTTTATGTCCGAAAGACGAAACAGGTGAAAAGTATTAATTTGCATGTGCTGATGCTCGTCTTCACACACATGTACATGTCTTACTCAAAATTATCATGGTCACAAGGCAGGAGAAAGTGGTATCAAATATCAAAAGGTTTTGCACACCCTGGTCCATTTATGCATACAAATACCATCTCATCGCACCTTACTGGTGTCTATTGTTGCAGGTGATCCCAAGGTCCGGGCACAGGAGTTATCCAATGCAACAATGTCGGAGCTGTTCCGCCACGTGTCCATGATGATGTTCGAGCAGCACTACAACCTCCTGTGTCTGCTCGTCTCCCTGGAGCGCATCCTGCGGTCTCGCAATGCCTCCAGCAAGGAGATCAGCCTGTTCATCAGCGGCTTTGAGAAGTTTGATCTCGATGAGCAGGTTCTGGCGGCCCAGAAACCTGCCTGGATCTCTGACAAGGTGGGTGAAGCCTGGCCCTGAGATTACGAAACATTTATGGTACGATTCCCTGCTCAAGATAAAATTTGATATGGGTATTTGTGAACAAAACCTTTGAGTTGAGCATGAAATCGTAGCAAAATGGTTTTGTAATCTCTGAGCCTAGTCCTGGGAGGGGATTATGTAAAATATTTCCATCAATTATTAAATGTTGTCAGCCCTTTAAGCATGTCTCGACCAATGTAAATGTAACCAAGAACCATGATGATCCTGGGAATCAAACGTGAGTTGCTGGATTGTGAGTCCAATGCTCTACTGATATGAGCCAAATTGCCAAGACCAGTAGGAACATGTTATATCACATTGCTACATTGGCGCCCGACCAGGAACTAATCCTCGGTTACATAGAGTTTTAGCACAATGAGTATGGAGTTTAGTGTTGATGTAGGATTTCGCCAATTTTCAATAATACTGGATGTATTATTGTTATTATTTACACCCATTAGCGGTGTAAATTCAGTTCATCTTATATTTGTAAATTCTGTTCATCTAGAGCTGGGTTGACTGCAATGTCCTTGAGTCACTACAACACCCCTTCCACGGTCTGTGCCAGTCTCTCATTGACAACCCCATACAGTGGGAGGAATACTTCTCGGTGAGTCATCAACGTGTGTTAATGCTCTCCCTGATGAGTTTAGTGCCATCATTGCTCTATTTGCCACCTACTGTAGCCTCAGGTGTATTATTTCTCAAAGCTCTCGTATATACTACCAGACCACAGCAGTGTCACAGCAAGCTCTTGTACATGACGACTGTCACACATTCAAGAGCACTGTGTCATCATAGTGGATATAAGAGCTTTGAGACCCTGCAGGACAAAGGTTAAATTTGTACGGTTGCAAGTGAGAGATTTAATTACAGGTTAGTTTTCTGTAATATCTTTAAAAAATATTGTGTTGTGCTTCACTTCAGCATATGTTTATCATTGTGAAAACTTTTTAAAAAATAATTAAATGTACATACTTTCAGGTAAGTACATTTGACCATGAAATATTTCAACAAACCATGATGTTATGCTTTTTAAATTCCAACATTTCTCACATGGTGATGACTGGAGATGAAATAATAATTGTCCACATTTTCGTTCAACTAGGAATTTATTTTGACATACTCAAATGCTATGCCAACATTTATGGGTGGTGTTTAGTGTTTAGTGTTTAGTGTTTAGTGTTAAGTATGACAATGCTACTGCTCTACTTGCAGCACTCTATATCCCTGGTGAACCCTGTGCCTGGCAACACTCTTCAAGAACTGTCACTCTTCCAGAAGTGTCTCCTGTGGAAGTTCTGTGCTCCTCAAAGGGTAAATTTACCTCTTCTTTAGTTTGAACCCAGTAGCAATAATATCATTGCTGGTTATCATGCTTTGCTTGCAAACAGTTCATGAACGTACTCAAATACTGTATACCCTGAAGTTTCCGAGGTTGGAAATTATCGAGGTATTCAAGGTTAATTAGTCAGCCTCTAAATAATTCAAGCCACGAAATTTTCTTTACACTGTAAGCACGTTCATCCGGTGTCTAAATAGGGAAAGAAAGGGGCATGTCAATTAGATATATAATGACCACTAGACTATATCTACCAAATGTTTTATTTAAATGTTAGACAGGCATCCTTGAAAATAGCAATCATCGAAACCACTTTACTCCTTTATCCTCTAAATTTTCCAACCTCAATATGGTACATTGTGATTATCACCAATAAATTTTCCTCAAAATGATACTTTATTGATAAATTGTCTCTATTTGTTGTTTATTGATAAATTGTCTCTATTTGTTGTTTATTGATAAATCGGCTCTATTTGTTGTTTATCGATAAATTGGCTCTATTTGTTATTTATTGATAAATCGGTTCTATTTGTTTTTGTTTTCACTGGATGTTATTGTCAGCATGCAAAATACATGATGCAGTTCTTTTTAACCACATGACATCACCTGCTCACCGCTCATGTCCAAACCACATTTCAAAACAAAGATCGACTGATTAAACAATCACATAATCTAGCAAATATGGCTGTATATATTACATATAATACGCAAATATGGCTGTATATATTACATATAATACGCAAATATGGCTGTATATATTACATATAATACAACAACACTCAGTGCTACAGATGTGTGATTTGTAGATATTGACATTGGTATAATTAATTACAACACCTCTGATGTAAACATTGTTTTTCATGGGATAAATTGCTCTACAAATCACACATCTGTAGCAGAAAAGCTAGTACATTCTGGAGTAATAATGTAGGCACTATGAGCATGTGCAGACTTGGTTTGGAATTTGACACATTATAAAAGGACTTATTATTATTATTATTATTATTATTATTTAATATGATGGATGGTCATCTCTAACATATCAAGTATAGAAACCAATATATATCACAAACCACAAAGTCTAAATTAATTATGACCAATATGCTGTTTTTATTATAATACATTAATCGACCTGTGGATGTGAAATAGGTGTACTCCTACCGAGATCTTGGCAATGCTTGGTGAGGGTTCGATCTTTGTGCATTAGCATCTTGGATGTCACGATCCAGTGCACAGATGTATTGATTCCACGCTCCACCATCTCAGGTACGACTCTGGGCTTTATCCATCGTCTGATCTGGTCTTGCCATGGTGTTGATGGTGGTCAGTGGTGATTGATGCTTTTTCACTTTACCACTGTGCTGCAGAGATGGTGGCCTCCTGCTTTCCTGATCTGAATCCTGTGACGGTATCGTATTTGTCATACATTTTATGCACATTCATACATTCAAGAATATGCCTCGGTGTGTTGGTTTTAATGAGGACTTCACGGTCAAGATTATTTTGCTTGATTGTGCAGACTTTTAAAATCACCGCCTGTGGTTCTATTCATCGCCAAACCTTAAACATTTAGTCACTCAGGTCCATGGTCATTAAATTTTATCATTTTGAAAGGCAATTGATCTTTATGGAAGGTTTTTAATGTCTTATCAGCTGTGCATGAAGCTATTAATCATATACCATGTATACAGGATTTTATCATAGCACAAACGTAACCAAATTTCTGTTTCATGACAGTCATGAAACAGAAATTTGGTTACGCTTGTGCTATGATAAAATCCTGGTTTACATGCACCAGTAGTGTTTGTTTATAGACAATGTTTGTTGTCTCCATTTGCACTGAGTATAGTCATCGCGTATGGGTGAAATATTCCCACTGCGACGTAACGCACTAATTCATTCATTCATACAGCGACCAAGAACAAGTAGGACTGAGTATGAAAAAAGCAATGTGGGTGGGTTTTAAAACATCAACTCATTAATACAATGAATTGCAATCCATTTTTCGAAATGAAATAACACATTCCTAAATAATAATCCATGTGTTACAAACCAAGTTTAACCTTCTCCATGCTGGAGGCAACCAGAGATGCCCTAAAGAGCTGTGTCTGTGCGTAATTCAGCAGGGAGAGGGTTACCTGGTAATGCTATAAATATATTGAATATCCCTATCAAATGTTGACTAGTATAACTTCAATCTGACTTAGAAAACATGATAAATGGAAATTATTTTATATTTCTTTTGAATGGATATGCTTATTGTGATTCTGTGCAGGATTGACAATCGTATTATTTAGCCATTTTCTGGGCACATATTTGATTTACACCAAATGTTACCACAGTGATTTATACATTAAAAAAATGTTTGTGTTGCATGTGGATACTACTGATACTGTTCTACTTAAATCAAGATATTTCTGCATCAGAACTGCAAGCATGTTTACATAAACGATACAGTATTGATTATCCCCCTTGTTGTCGTCTTGGCTTACAGAAGATTAATGGCACTCACTACGGCCTAATCACACAGCAATGTCATGGATTAGAGTTATTTCCCTTATACCATAAACTGATGGCAAGTTAATCGTTGATGTTGATTTGTTGAAGGAAATCGTGCACATCTCATGTTTCCTATTGTACTGTGTTAACTGTGATGGATCAAAATTAACTTGGCTGTTCAAGAAGGAAAAAAATATTTTCAAATCAAATTAAAATGATTAAGATGCGTTATAAATATACGTTACTCTCCTTTTGAAGACTCTTATTTTAAGACTCCATGGTGAAGGCAACTGGAGATGCCTTAAAGAGCAGTGCCTGTGCCTAATCCAGCAGGGAGAGTGTTAACCCGAATGGTCTGAAGTAATGGACACACAGAAGTCAATTGCAATCTTTGCATTTTTTACTTTCATATCAGTATGTTTCTGCAGCTGAAAGTCAATAGTTTAAAGATGAGGAAAATCAAGGGGTTAAATTAATTGATTGGGAGTTTCCATGTAATCTTACTGTCGTTCTGTCTGAATGCTCTTGATGTATTTAACCTTTTCACTGCTGGATATTGCATTTATGACCATCTTCAGCAGGGGGAGGGTTAAGACTGTTCCAATGTAATGTCTGTGGTATATCCACGTCCATTTAAGAAAGGGTAAATTTGTACATTTTTCCATCCCTTATCAATTCATGGACTTTTCCCACATCCCAATTATGGACCTTTCCACATCCAATCTATTGGCACAGCACCACACTCCTTCCATTCTATTACAGTTCCATCACTCCATTGACCATGTCTAAGATTGGAAGCCTCAAGAAAGAAAAACTGGCCTCCTGTGAACACTTTAACCACATTTAACGACCATGTAATTACTGTTTGTATCTACTGCCTTGTCGTAAGGACCATCTTCCTAACCTGTTGTCTTTAAAATACCAAAAACCAATGGTGCTGGCCAAGGATTGAACAACCATTGGGACATAGCCATTATGTAATCGCCCAACAATCAACATCAGCGGGCAGAATTGGAGCATGTACAAGCTGGGTGTGACCCTGGTGACCAGTAAGTTATGACAACCTCTTCTCTGCAGGCTTTGGCAGCTAATTGTGTGATTAATTGGCTGCTTCAAGGATTATCTTTGCCTCTCCCCACAACCATGCCACTCCCCTCAACCCAACATGCAGTGATAGTGTCTTATGGCAATGTGGCTTGCCCCAGGGATACAGTGGATGTTAATATGTAAAGTGCAGCTGGTAGAATGCGGGAGAATTTGGCGTGGGCTGACGCAGCATGCATGTATTGATCTGTGCCGTGAACATCCGGTGTCGGAACGGTCAGCTCTGAATGAATAGAAGAGAACCGTGGACATTTGCCTGGAATTCTTGAAATTCTTTATATTTGCAGATGGATTTGTCTCGTTTTTGCAAGTGTGAATGCACGTGTTGTTAAGAGTGTATTATAGCTGTCTGTACAAGGTATGAATGCAAGGTTTGTTGAGACATATTGTTACATAAATGTATGAGCAATCATAATGACTCAAATATGTGATGCACTCAAACTCCTGCTGCGAGTCCTGCAAGATGTTTTTTTGAATACCAATGTTTAAATAATGCTGTAAATCATATATTCATCATATGGCTGCTTCCTATTGGGATTATGCTTGTGGTTACCATTGAAATAAGAATGTTTTTTAATTTGAGTCCTTGGTTTCTCTCATTTACATTACGGACAGCTGAGTTTCATCAGCTGATCAATATGATTCTGTTATTGGCGGCATTCACAAATGTCAGAGAATGTTTTTGTGGCATTGTATTGTATGTTAATGATGCATGATTTAATCAGTAGGGGACAAGCATGGAAGGCTAATACACTAAATGCACAATGCAATACACAGTGTAAGCCATTGATCACTTTATTGACATATATGTCATGTTGTCAACTAAATCAGATAATAGGTGAATCTTTAGCAAGAATATCACTGATGATCCTTGTGGATTAAATAACAAATCGCAGATGTCTGGTGCATATTTAGTTGCCTCATCAAAAGAAGGAAGAAGAACATGACGGTCTAGAGATCACAGTCTGCCACGTATCCCAGTAGTTCCAGCCCATGCTGTGTTTGTTGCTTGTGCATCCAGCTGTAAATGGGTACCCTGAGAGGAAGTGATTTTGATTTTGCTAATCATAAAGCCTCTAGCTGATGCATTCTGATTGTATACTCCCCAGGGAGAAGACCATTTTCGAACATTTCTCGCTCTTGTGATCCTACTACCGCAATGAATTATTCATGCATATTATTACTGTTGTATGGTTAGGGTTAGGGTTTGTGGCATAGTCTATTTAAAACGAGACTCGAGGTCCACTGGTAGGCATATATTAAATTGTGCCAAATACCAATGTAATTCTTGCTAATATTTGATAGTTAATTATTTATTGGAAGAAATATACCAAAGTCCACTAGATCAATACCATGGCTTTCTATGGACGTTGTTATGTCTTTTGTGCATTCACCATTGTCAAGAATCAATCTTTCAGGATTTACTGTGACAGTGGCATTGGCAATTCCATGATCCAGTGGCAGAATGGCCTTGATCCATAATCCAATATTATTGTTCTCATGTGGATTCATTAAGAAAGCTGTGGATGTATACACCTGTAGCTGTTATACTAAACCCTCTCTTTGCTGGAGGCAACCAGAGATGTGGCCAATCCAGAAAGAGAGAGAGAGAGAGAGAGAGGAAGGGAGGGAGGGAGAGAACAGGACGCAACTGCAAATATGCTATGAAACACTGATTAAGCTTAGTCCAGCAGGGAGAGGGTTAATATATATTAATTAATATACATGGTGAATATCTACTGTGTAATAACAATTCAATAATCAACACTGTTGATTACGTCTTTTTGTGTTTCTCGTGCTTAGGTGAAATGTACACATTTTCAAACGCTAGTTCACCCTCTCGATAAAGCTGTTTGTTGGCAGTTTTCAATGGTTTATTACATTAAAATGATTATATTGAATAATTAGAATAACCCACGTGATACGAGTGGTTATGGAAAATATGTCCCTCATGAAATTAATGTTCTAAGTTCCTCGCTAAAGCTCGGAACTGTAAACATTAATTTCACTCGGGACATATTATATGCTCAGTATAACTTAGCATATTAATCACAATATCTACTGAATAAGATAATTCCAGAAATGTGAACTATGGAACAGTGCCTTTAACAAATTTGGTCTTTGACATTTGGAATGTCAATCAAACAGCTTCAAGGAAGTTTGGCTTGCCCTGATTATATAAAGATAGTGAATAATACATGAAGTCAAGGCATATAACTACTTCAGGGCAATTCAGTTAGAAATTGTGATTAAGAAAACTAGTTTTAAAAAAACAAAACTTGAGCAATTTACATAGCTGTAAACTTGACACAAAAAAACACACTGTTGTTAAGAGAACTTCCATACTCAGCACGACTTTGCTAAGCTTATTTGGTTTCTCATTTAGCCCTGAGAATTGTAGGGCTATATTTGTATGGAGAGGCACTATATTTAAGTTTGAATAATCATTTCTCCAACTTAACATTTGGTAATGACTTTTAAAAAAATTTAAAAAAATTGCTGTTGATTTTGTTGAGGATGTTAGTGGATAAGCTGCATACAGGACTGAGGTGGAAGCCTGAAGTACACTAGCAGTATGCAGCATTAGCATGATTAGTAAGATCTGTCTGTGATCAAAGTGGGTTGTCTCTACTTGATGCAGTCTCTAACATGTCTAAGAAGAGCACAACACTTCCTCAGCTATGACAATTAAATATTGCTCCTTATGTGGTGCTAGAATCAATAGAATTGATTTCGAATAATTAAAGAAAACATTTTAACAAGAAAATAATATCCAGTTTCTCATGGTACAGACTAAAATGTAAACAGTGAAAGTGATAACTTTTCAAATAGGACCAAGACACTAATTCGTTTTTCATTAAAAATACCCCAAATCATGAAATTGGACCAAAAATCTTCACAACTGTCCATTCAAATCAGGACACTATTTGAACTAATACTAGTATATCAGTATGAAGAGCATCAAAGCAAACACAGGATGATATTCAAATAGATATATATATATGCCAAAAGCTTCGACACAAAGGCAGGATGCCAGCATGTTGACTTGGTATAGAAGAGGTATGCTATAGAACAAAATCAGTGACATCTTGTGTTGATAACTGCACTGCATTTTTTCTTTCCATCTTGAATATGCCTTGTCTGTCTGCATACATCGCACTACGATAGTTAACATGTAATGTCACTTGTTGAAGTCCAGATATTGATATGAAGACAGACATGAAGATTGGACAGGAAATGAGAAAATAAAATTGTATATAGACCAGGGAAATGGATTATGGCAGAAGCGGAACATTGTCAGCGTGCGTGTCCACCATGGAAAGAATGCAACTGTTCGACTTCTGGAGAAACTCTCCGAGATCTCAGAGTTGGTCTCAGGATATTGATCTCATTGTCATGGGTTCAGCCCACAGGCAAGTTTAGTTCAGCCGGCTTCTCAAAGCTGAAAAGCTTCTCTGGCTGGGGAACATGTACCGAGAGATGCCGTGAGATTTGACTTAATGATACACGGAGAAGGGCGACTGGTCCGTGATGTATAGAGACGGTGACAGTAACATGGCACTGGGTGACACGGCCTCTAACCTGTCGTCGTCACTGTTTGTGTTCAATACGGAGTTGACAATATGTGGAGATACTCTCAGCACCCAGCTACAGCTGGCACAGGTGAGTTAATTAACACGGCAGTCTCACCTGTGTGTGGGTAGCAGTGCGGACACCTTGTGTTGTGTCAGTTGTAAGTACTGTTGGGTCATATTGCTATGGCATAGATTGGATAAAAACTGGGATTTAATATTTATTTTCTATGTTTTCATTATTATACACATTGTTCTGTAGTATCATGGTATTCCTATCTATTGCTACTGTTTCATTTAGTAGATGAGTTTTGATGAGAAATAGTATTTTCCTGAAACTTTTGCCGTTATATTTCATGTAGGAGTTGTATGCTGTATACATGGTATAGAAAAACAAGTATTAATTACCAACATCTTCGTAATATTGTACTAGTTAATTTGTGATTTAATTTTTTAACAAACACCATGATACTTTTAAATGTTTGCATTAATAGAGGGGGACTTTGATACGAGTATGTATATTCTTTTGTGTGACATTGCCAATCTGACTTCTGATAATCCTAAATCTCAAATCAACAATCAACAATACAGCTGTCAAGTGTTGTGGTTACATCATTACCACGTAACAATTTGCGGCTTCTCAGGATATGAGGGAAATATGCGAAAAGTCCAATTTGTAGTGTTATTACAAGGTGGGTATTATCAGTCCTAGGGGCAGCGGCTGTGACAGCCAAGCAGCATTGACACAAGTGCTAATAGGAGACACGTTGGAGTAGGTTGATGGCCACACCACCTTATTCCAGATAATTAATTAGATGTGAACTGATTCCATCATGTACATTATGATATGCAGCTGTGGGTGTTGCTGCAAAACATGTAGTTGTTGTGGGTTCTCCGTGATCTCGAGGCAGCGAGTCTGCATCATAATCCGGAGGTCCCAGGTAGAGCCGAGCGCATGTCATCGTGTACCAGTCTTGGGTGAAGTGCTTCAGATTAACCCACGCAACTGTAATGGGTACCGGGTAGGATGAGATGGAATCATGAAGGTTAACCTAGCTTCTAGTTCTTGGATTGTATACTCTCCAGGGAGTTGAAACAAGGTGAAATGACAGGGGTAATATATATATATAACTCTTTGAGAATGCTTTTGACCATGGAAAAACGACATTATTAGTATACAGAAACCAAGATTTGCAATCCAGATTTGATTAAAAATTCTATTGAATGCAATATATGGTCTGGCAGGTAATGTTACAAACCTATTTGGTACCATTACTCAAAACTATTCCAAGCACTCAAATTTGGTACAGTGTGAGGAAATGTGTGTACCCTAAATCACAACTTTGTAGATCACCAAATAACAATTCTGTCTATTTAACGTATTACTATTTCACTTCACACTTTTGCTAAATATGTGGAGGGGTGACGTTCTGTCATGGAACAGAGATTTACATATTCCAACACCAATGACAATTGGTCACATGGATTCATCAATCAATAATAAGGGTTCTCTCAAAAGAAATTTTAAGAAAATAAATCATCATCTCATTACTGCTTGGTCTATGTGTGACTGCGCGTATATGTTGTTGAGTTGTGTGTTAATAAATATGTTCAAAACCTTTCTCAATACTTCTTCATTTTATGGAAATATTGAGTTTGTAATATAGCTGTATAATGTCATATTGTTTACATATTGCTAACTCTGAACCATGCATGTGTTTAGTTGTTGCCAAATTTAAACAAGGGAAGGGTTTGCATAGTATATCTTGCTCATAAAGGAGAACGTATTCCAATGAGTTGACATATATTCATTTTCCCTATACTAGTAAGTCCACAAATTGTAGATCTAAGAACTATTGCATTGAAAGAAGTGTCACAATTAAAATTTCCATCCACGTTTTGATACTATCCCCAGGCCCAACACATCTTCTGTATTGCACGAACCATCATACTCCTTCACAATGTTCATGACGACACCTTCTGAGAGTTTTGCAATGCATGACAAGTCCGCTTCGTGTATACATACTTGAAGAGGGATATACATGAGCGATTGTGTACACTTTTAAATTGAATATAATATTAAAGCTATTTAATGAGGTATTATGCATCTACATAAAAATAGACTTGCACGGTATACTGTTGATAACAATATGTTTCACCTGTCAGTACATGGACAATAGGAATATTCATGATATTGTCATGTGACCAATTGCCATTGGTGTTCGAATATATGTAAATCGCTGTTACATCATAGAACGGAACCCCTCCACATATTTAACAAAAGTGTGAAGTGAAATAGTAATACATTAAATAGACAGAATTTTTATTCGGGGTTCTACAAAGTTGTAATTTTGGAACCGGTTGCGTACAAGCATTTTCTAACAATGTACCAAATTTGAGTGACCTGTGTTAAATAGTTTTTGAGTACTGGTACCAAACAGGGGTTTGGAACATTTCCTGTCAGACTATAGAATTGTTATCAGAACTAATTTGTGAGAAAAGAAATGTTTGCTGTGCAATGCGTGACCATCTCTGTACCTGAGTTTCTGCCAAGATCTTTTATAACAGGTGCTATTGATTTACCCGGTAATTATGACCTGGGTAATTGGCATGCAAACCATACGGTTATCATTGGATAATAATAAATATCAATACCTGTGTTAGGGTTTAATTGATCATGATTTATGTATTCAGAAATTCATATTTCAAGATTAATGTACATTTCCAGGAAACAGTCTTTGACTATGTTCAAGATCTTTGACAATATTCATGGAATGGGCATTTCTTTGAACAGTTTTGAATATGTATTCATATTTTTGCTAACATTATTGGACTCAGCAATAGGAGTTATATCATAACAATCATAATACAAATTTCTACTTTAAGTTTTCATATAGTGCCATGAAGGTTTCCCAACGGGACTTACTTTAGTATCTGTCAAGCTATTTTCTTTGCCTTATCTTTAAAATGGAAATGTGTCTAATTCTTTGATAGGCCTTTAACGAGATCCACTGAAACTAATGACAATTACCAACAGGCAACTCTGAGTTAATTGCTATTTGACTTATAGTTTGGCATTGATTTCTGCAATGTTTTAAAATAGCTACTTTGGATTTTGATTGTGCTTCTGTGTTTACCACTTCTTCTGTTGAACATCTTTCTAATAACATATACAAGAATGTGATGAGAATGAAGTGTGTACATATTTGCATGGTATTGCCTCGAGCAACTAGCCTTGAGGAGAAACATTTTGTATAGTGTTTTGAGAACAAGCTCTTCTTTTATTCGCGTTACATTGTATGTATTTTAAAGACATCTTGTGCCTGACTATGGAACTGGTACCTGACCCTAAAAGTAGCCCACAATCAGGATTGTTCACCTAACCCAAACACTAGAGGAATCCTAGGCGAGGCACACATCTATCAACCTGCTTGAGACTGAACCTACTATAAACAGATAGATATCCCAGTCTGCCTTTGACTCAATATGTCACTATAGATCTATTGATCAGATCATCTATCAGAAACCCTTACTTAAACTGCCGATATAGAATGTTATATATTGATCACATCACAGTCACCTTCAGGAAAAAGACAATATTTATGAATAACAATAGAAAAACATCCAGGGGTGGGTGGTAGTGCAATGGTGGACAATTTGGACTTCAGCGCCAAAGGCTCAGGGGTTCAAATTCCGTCCTAGGAGCCCGGCATCAATGTTCTTGAAAGTTACCTTTCTGATGAGATATTGATAGGCTGTACCATGGCAATACATTGGTCTTTCAGAACCAGCTGGTGTTCGCAGGTTTACTGCAATATTCAGCGCTACTGATGTTGTAGGTTACCATTTGTCATGAACAAAAAAACATTATTATTGTTGGTTACAGATTCATACATTTATACATTGCAAAGAACTACTATTTTGCTTAACATACAATTTGTAAAATATGGACTTTTAGAAACTACTTTTAGCAAATGTACAGTGTATAAGCTTCAGCAATGTGTTATTACAATACATGTATATTGTACAAATAATTGTATACCAAAACTGATACTGACTTGTATAGGTACACTGAATTTTTCTCATTTGAAAGCAATATCGACCTATGCTAGAGATGAATAACTTGATGATGTCCAAGTCGTAGTCTGACTGCTGTCAACTGACACCTGATCAGAACAGCAGACAGGTGCTCCTCCTTGACGAACCACTCAACTGGTAACAGTCTCTAACTACACAGAACACAGACAGTGAAGTAGTGAATGACAGTTGAAGATATTGCCCCCAAGTACTTAGATGTGGCTTTGAAGTACTAAGTTGTTCGGCTGGTTATTTCTATGGTACTTGGAGACAGTCTAGCCAGTAATGTTAACACTGGATGTAGGCATTCTGTCTGTATGTTGAGCTGGAAACTCTGTCAGACTGGGCTGAAAGAATCTGTGGACCATAGGAGACTTCATTGTAGCCATTGCAGTTAGGAAATCATATGATCAATATCAAATTACTGTGTGAAGTTTTAACAGTACATTATTCTGAAACAATTACCCAGGTAGGAAAAGTAATATAGTGGTGATTTTAATCAGCCTATTATTTAAATTCCCAAATGCCATAGAGATTAAATTACTACTTGGATTAGGAATTGTGTGAAGCCAGATGTGATCGTCATCACATATAGACACACGTTTTTCTGCAGGTGTTGGCCCAATTATCAGAGATGATTGTTGCCATGAAGTGAAGAGATGTTAGCCAGATGTAATCATTGTTGAGGCAGACATGTTTTATTCATATGAGTAGAAGACCTTACGATGGTCTCACACTCGACCAACTTCATCAGACCCATTTGTAACTGACTCACATGGAGATTATTTTATGTCCAACAAATTGAATCAATCTCTTGATTAACTTCTGCATCCACCTATTTCCTGCTGTAATTGATTCTGCCCAGAAGAAGCTGTTATCCAGGTAATTCACATGCTGAATCAAGTTGTTACGTCCCCCCTGGAGGTCGTTCCAGTCAGACATATCCATTTTATCTGCACTTTTTTTCCAGATTCAATTGCAAGGATGCAAGATTAGGTGCAAATGACTAGAAACAAATTTCCATATTGATGTGACAAATTGTATTAAAGGTTAGAACAATTACATATGGAATGTCTCTGAATGTCTCTGAACAATGTCAGAGACACACCAAGAGATACACTGAGCCATGTATGTCACCAGAGGTTGGTGCAATCCTCCACTTGGGACACAAGATGTACAAGTACTTGATACGAGACCGGTCCATGTCTCAGATGTACCAGTACTTGACACCAGATAGGTCCCAGTCTGGCAATATCAGCTATTTCATTGTGACTGGTTCAATGCCATCCAACCAAGGCCATTTATTGACTGTCTTGCAAATATTCCCATTGAAAACCCAGACAGGCGTTTGCAATGGATCAAAGAAACTTGATTTGTGGAATGAAGAGAATTTGTATAACAAGGACAAGATCCCTTGAGTAAAATTGCCTCAGATTGTGGGTGAATTTGTGTTGACGATAAACTAGTAGTAGTAGTAGTAGTAGCAGGTGACTGTAGTCATGAAACAAGCAATGTAGGTGGATTTGCACAGACCATTGTACGTACCACTCTAGGTGACTTCAGAACTTATTGGAAGCAAATTTATATAGTCCTGTCAATATGGTCACATCACCACAGACATCCACACTTTGAACTAAGCTTTTAGTCAAATATCTAATTATATTCCACAGTTGGATACTATATAGATGTATGCATAGCTGTTCCTCCAGCAGCTCAGTCTACAATGATGTACTTGTAAAACCAGGTCGTGTCGCCGGGGGTCATACTGGAGGTATCACAGTGACACAGTGGAACCCATACATCTGACAATGACACGTGTCATCGCATCCTCTCCTCACTCTGGGAGCTGTCCTACTGAGGACAAATCTTGATGTTGTTTTTTTCCTTCACCACTTTACAACAAGGAGCTGGAGTGAACGGAAGACTTTTCCTGAGATATTTGAAAGTGCTGCAAAATTTCTTAAATCTTTGAGCGTTTAATTCAAACTGACAGTGAAGGTTTTTGAAAGTGTGGATGTCTGTGATGATGTAACCATAGTGACAGTGGACTAAATTTTCTCCCAAGTTCCGAAAGCTATAGTATTTGTAGGATGTGTTCACTTCTTATATCTGTGAGATAAAGGAACAGATGAACAGATCAATGATATGTGAGACATTGTCATCGCTGGAGGAAGACAAGTTTGAGAAGCTGATACGGAAGTGAATGATGTAACTACAAACAGGAGACTAGGAACACTTAAGCATTTACAAGTGCTTCCAAATGGAATGGGAAGGATCATGTAAATGAGATTTTCCCAGACTTTCCGCAGTTTCAGATTACGTCTGACATTCACAAAGTGTTTTCTACCGTTAGGCGACATACGTGTGCGACATATTTCAGTGACTTGTTTTACTGAAGCTGTGGAGATTAAACTGATATCATCAACATTATTGTATTTTTTTAAAGTTTAGCCGAGATTCCTTCACGGGGAAGCCTACTTTCAAGGTGTTAAAAGAGTGGCTGATATAGAATGTGGAATACGATCTGAATGACGTCCACACATATGGATGTGGTTATGAGGAATGTGACTGTGGAACTCGTGTCTGAGATAGAGCTAGTGCTGGTGAGTGTTTCAATACCAGTACACAGGAGTGCTCATCCTAGCTGGTCACTGCAACAACTGTCCATAGTGCTTCACTATTTGCCATTCCATCCATTCCAATTCCATTTCTTGCTTCCTCACACTTGCTTTCTCGCTAATGGTTAAGAGATGTTTTTATTGATCAATGTGATATCATACGTTTGCCGCTTAACTCGTGTACTTGATCATCAGTATAGTAGTCATTTTGGGTTGAAAGATTCACATTGAACTATGGTTTGTTTAGAGGATCAATATTAGATGTACATTTATGAAGGTTATCAATGAAGTAACCCCAAACTGGTACATGTACCTCGTTGACTGGCTGAGTTGGTAGCTTTTAGTAGCAAGTTTTAATCTAAGACAAGAAAAGTTTGGAGATTTTTTTTGTAACAGGAAAAGGAATACATTATTTATAGTTCCTAAAATATTGAACTAATATTGTCATATATTTAATAAATATCCATGATTTACTTGACCTGCCGAGTAGAATCATTGCAGTAAGACTATTGAGTTGTACTGATTGCAGACTTTAGGTAGTAGGAAGTGGAAATACTCCTTTAATGGCAGTGTATATGACTACACATTGTCATAAATTGGTGTCCTGTCTGTTTCGGGCGAGATCTGAGACACGTGGTCTACTGATGACTCGTATTTCACTGTGCCCAGAACTGAGGTATGGCTACAGACACATTTACCCAGCTCACACGGGTCAATTCATGCCAGCCTTTAAATCCACACAGCTACTTCACAATGATAATAACCGTCAAGAGGGAACCCAATGACTTCTGCCCATCCACACACCACCTACATGACTTGATGTACTGCTTGAACAGGAAATATTAGCAGCAAAGCCTCAGTCCATTACAATGAATTGATAGCTAATGCTCAATATATGTCCTTGACCAAAGCAACTGTGAACAAAGTTTCCATAATTATGACTCAGTAATAGAATGTCTACTCTAGAGATAACCAACTTAGCAGTGAATTTCAACCATGATACCAGTTATAATGATTGGAAGTTACCACTGCTGTGTAAACTGGTGTCATGGAAATCATTTTAGATTTCTAAACTCAGAGTTTTGAAGAAGGCTTCTGCTTCTGTTGGAACTGTTCCATGGAGGAAAGATAAATATTGATATTATTCAAAAGCTATATTCACAATGATGAGAGGCAATATGAGAAGTTTGAGATGTGATATTCATGGTATCCTGGAGGCAGTTCAGTACACTGATTGTGAAATTTGTGAGGATGTAGAGATAGAATAACCTCTGCTCCAGTCTCTGACTGTGGTCTAGTTTATAGTTTATTAGGAATTCATTGATTTTCTTAACTTCTTGGCAGAAACAATCCTAGCTAGATAGTAATAGCAATTTAGTGTCAACATAGGTAGGGTTAACAGAGGTAGTGATAACATATCATGTGTTGCAGTGGTGGGGATTTTGCTGGTGTATATAATTTAGATGGAGATGGCTTTAGATGCAGCATGTTTTCCTCTGACAATTCACTGTCTGGAACTATAATTATTTTGTGTGGTCTCACAAAGAATTCAGCTGATATATGGAGAAGTTTACAAGAACCCATTATTGAAATGGCGTGCAAGTATAGCATTATGTCCAGATAATTTTGCGTTCAGTAAATGATGTATTTCCCATTTAATCTCATATGGAGCAGTCCACTTTTAGCCCATTTACTTAAATCGCAACTCATATTAAAAGCAAGATAATGTAAGGCTTTGTTTATATTACCACCCACATACATTTTCCCCATGCTGGAGATGTCTTTTTCTTTCTGAAATGAATGCAAACTCATTCATATGTACATGTGTGTGGTACATTCTATTACTGAAGTTTAATAAATGTACAGCTCTGTAAAATGATTAATGAATATGTGAAACATAGAATGTGTTGCTCCTGTGTGTAAATTGACCGCACACACACACACGCACACACACACACACACACATGCACACACACACACACGTGCACACACACACACACATGCACACACACACATGCACACACACACACACACATACACACACGCGTGCACACACACACACACACATGCACACACACACACACACACACACACACACACGGACAGACAGACTTGCACCAAAGTCATTTGAACATATCACAGTGCTGGCTCCTGTGTTTCTCCTGCGTGTAATTTACTGAGTAGTAGTAGTTTTTTGTCTGTATAGTAGTAGTAGTAGTAGTAGTAGTAGTAGTAGTAGTAGTTGTGAAAACTAATAATACCACCATTAGTGGAGTGGCTTCTTCTGAACAAGTAAATCCAATCAAACTCAAACAAGCTCTTGTCAGTGGTCCCAATTTATATGATCAGTTATCATTGTCATTGTCAGTATAGTTGTTGCAAACATTGCTAGTACATGTATATTTACTATGTATGTATTCACTATACTTCATAACAGTCTTCTTCTTCATTTCAGAGATGGAAGCCCTTGTTTGATCAGGTAAGCAAAGCTTTTTCCAAGCCTACAATTCGCATTTTGTTTGTGTATGTTCGGTGGACAACTTCCCTATGATTTTATTGATTATTTAAAGTAAATTTTAGCACCTGCACTCGGATTGCAACATTGTCATGGGCAAAAATGTATGCATTTGGAAAACAGCTCCAAATGACATTCATACTATAGGTGGATTGTCATGTATGAGTGAAAGATTCCAGCTGTGATGCAAAACAATAATTGATTTACTATTGGTGGATACAATGAGTGGATCCAACGTCATCTGTTTTCTTTCAGCTTTTGACAACATTTTCATATTTCTTTTGCATGTCAATGTAACTAAGAAATATGAATTATTACATGACTTGCAACTGAAATCTATTCTATTGTGGTGCGCATACAACTTCACTTTCACTCTTCTGAATCTGCCAATGATAATGTCTGATCTGTTTCCTGACAGTCAAGAGTAGGCAGGAGACAGGCAGTATGAACACACAGACAGGTGGTATTAACACACAGAGACAGGCGGTATTAACACACAGACGGGCAGTATTAACACACAGACGGGCAGTATTAACACACAGAGACAGGTGGTAGTAACACACAGATACAGGCGGTATTAACACACAGAGACAGGCAGTATTAACACACAGACGGGCAGTATTAACACACAGAGACAGGTGGTAGTAACACACCAGTCTCATAATATAACATTGATAGCAGTGGCTGCTGGGGTTTCATGACAAGATATCATAAAAGATAGATAGTTTACACCTCACTTAAGAGCTTAGCAGGCAACTGTTAGAAGGAATACTTACAATCTATCATGGTCTCTGTGGACTGTCACTACTGGCGGCACCCAGAGTCATCCTATATATATCAGTGGTCATGGTTAATACAGTGGGGAGAAGGAACATAAAAGTGAAACCTACAATTACATGGCATCTGATAGATGTGATGTGACCAGCAGATTGTTATGTTCAAGCTTCTATCTGGAACTAATATCATGGAGAAATACTGGTGAAGATGATGATAAACCATCCATTCAATTATTGTTTGAGGAAAATGACATTGAATGTATTTTATTTTTGGATTTGTTAAAAGGTGCAGTTGGGTATTGTCAATAAATTGACACCACACACCACACACACCACACACACACACACACACACACACACACACGTACAGTACAGTACAGTACAGTACAGTACAGACTTGCACTAATGCCATTTGAGCATACACAGTGGGATATGGTGCTGGGAAATAGTTAATTTAGAAGACGTTACTATGGCAACTCATTAGAAAGGCACCAGTATCAGTGTTCACAAATTGAATTTGAACTTTAGTAAGTTTCAGCTTTTGGACTATCAATAGTATCTAAGTCTTTCAGTGGCAATCTTACCGTGGCAATCAACAATGGCTCTTACAGGAGATGCCATATATAGTACGTCATTCAGTGGCAATCTTACAGTGGCAATCTTACAGGTAGATGTCCAATAGTAGAAGTTCTACAGTAGAAGTCCTACATGGCAGTGCTGTGTCCCAATGTGGAGGTGCTCCAGACCTTCACTGATATGAGAGGGCCACTGTGTGTCACATGGTCAGGCTGTATAAATACCCTCCAAATACACCGAGCAGATCACAGCAAGTATATCAGGAGCAGTATGATCGATACCTAAAATCCATCAAGCTCATTAATGGAAGTAAACACAGCGAGTTGGAGTTACTGTTATTGCCATATTATTGGAATGTCTTTTACATATGCTGATTCAAGTTCTGGCCCAGTTCAACCATCGGCTCTCTGTAACAGTGTGGGAGTAGCAGGGTTGATAAAGCACTTCATCTGGCATGATAGTAACAGGGTTATTACACAACGGTCTTTTGATATTTGATTTGAAAATAGCATGGCCAAAGTCATGTTACAGAATGAATTCTCATTAAAAACCTCTCAAAGTTTGCCGTTGTCATCTATATAGCATGGCGTTAATACATTCTGAGGCTGGTTGGCGGCTGTACAGAGTGGCCACTGGTGCGGGGCCATCATTCTGTCATGTTGCATGTCATGTCTAAGTAAGCCACAAATTACAAATCGTATTGCTGTTGGTAATTACTTTTTTCTCTCTGTGTTTTTGCAGAGCAATTTATTTGAAGTAGCCATTATTTATCTTATCCTGTCTGGTTGTGACAGAAATCCAACTATACATGTTGTTATTAAATGAAAAGATTTATCGAGTATCTTGCATATTTTTAATTCACGTAGTCTGTGGATATTCACCGATTGTCTTTTCATTGTCCGTGGTGTGACGTGCACGATTATGACATCACATCTTGCTAGGGTAGACCCTGTGGGTACTTATTTATGGTAAATAAACCACTATGGGAAATACAACACTCTGTATCATAGCTCACTATACCTGTACAGTATTTGACTATGACTGTTTTAGTATAATGATCATTATTTGGAACAACACCCTGAACAATAATCTTCAATGTACATGTACTTTCTCTCTAGGTATACTGTCTGTAATTACTCATACCCCATGAGTTATTCTCTAATTTCTTTATGGATATGCCAGCCAATTTACTTCATCAGAATAAAAAATATTGGAATTCTACCTGTCAATCTTTCTACCTGTACATGTATATGTCAGTTTATCAAACAAAAACAGTAATGTGAAAGAAAATCCATATATGAAAAAAGTCTCAAAGTGGGTTATGTATTTTCTACTGCCAATTCAATATTCAATAAAGAAAATTAATTGCAAAATTTTAATAATTATTGTACTTAAATGCAGCTTGACCATCAACCTGTCAACAATCATCTGTAGCACCAAACTATTAGTGACTGTTCAATGTCATATTTTCATATTGCAATAAGACTAGAAAAATAAATGTAAAACCGCAATATGAATGACAGTGTTGTGAGGTTTAGGGTTAACTTGCTTAATGACACATGGATGTGTGACTATGAGTATAATCCAGTATTCACTGTGTTTTCTACACATTATTGATCTATGTGAGCACACTATTGAGGTCATTGGAAACAAATTCACCAAGGAAACAGGATGTTAATATTGTCAGAGATTTCTTTCAAATTTTCATTTTTAGCTGAAGATTGATTATAAAATCATGTTGGACATGCCTGATATTGAAATCATATTGATGTTTAGTCAGGCATCCCTTAAAGAAGCAATTCCACTCAATATTATTATTTTTCTATTTTAATTATTTTTGTGAAAGACATAGAATGTTTTCTCCCCTCCAGCTTGTACAGAAACAGGTGCTAGTGATAGCAATGGAATTGGTTGAAGGCATCAAATATCAAAATTAAATTCAATATGAATTCAGTTATTTGAAAATATATTGTTTGGTGTGTGTGCTCTTTAAGACTGTTGATTTTTGACAATGTTTCTCAAGGAAGTCAAAGGTCTAAATTATTCATGTAAACTCAGTATTAAAAATTACACTTCAGCACACAACTTTCTTGTATTCAATATTGGCTGCATTCATTTGAAATTTAATAAAATAATGCAAGAAATCATAATATAAGTTACCACAAATACATACTGCATCACAAACTCAGTTGAGGTTTTTGATATTGCAACAGTAAGATCAAGATGGATGTCCTTTAAGCCAGTTTGTAAACTTCAGTATGAGGTATGGGATCATCATGGTGAGATCTGTATGTTTCAGTATTGTGAGATCTGTATATTTCAGTATGGTGAGATATGTATGTTCCAGTAAGGTGAGATCTGTATATTTGAGTATGGTGAGATATGTATGTTTCTGTATTGTGAGATCTGTACAATTGAGTATGGTGAGATCTGTATATTTCAGAATGGTGCATTCTGTACATTTCAGTATTGTGAGATCTTAACATTTCAGTATGGCGAGATCTGTATATTTCAGTATGGTGAGATATGTATGTTTCAGTATCGTGAGATATGTATGTTCCAGTATGGTGAGATCTGTATATTTGAGTATGGTGAGATCTGTATGTTTCAGTATTATGAGATCTGTATATTTGAGTATGGTGAGATATGTATGTTTCAGTATTGTGAGATCTGTATATTTGAGTATGGTGAGATCTGTATATTTCAGAATGGTGCATTCTGTACATTTCAGTATTGTGAGATCTTAATATTTCAGTATGGTAAGATCTCTATATTTCAGTATGGTGAGATATGTATGTTTCAGTATCGTGAGATATGAATGTTTCAGTATTGTTAGATCTGTATATTTCAGTATGGTGAGATCTGAACATTTCAGTATAGTGAGATCTGTATGTTTCAGTATGGTGAGATATGTATATTTCAGTATAGTGAGATCTGTATGTTTCAATTATGGTGAGATCTGTATGTTTAAGTATGGTGAGATATGTATGTTCCAGTATGGTGTGATCTGTATGTTTCAGTATGGTGAGATATGTATATTTCAGTATAGTGAGATCTGTATGTTTCAGTATGGTGAGATCTGTATGTTTCAGTATGGTGAGATATGTATATTTCAGTATAATGAGATCTGTATGTTCCAGTATTGTGAGATCTGTATGTTTCAGTATGGTGAGATCTGTATGTTTCAGTATGGTGAGATCTGTATGTTTCAGTATGGTGTGATCTGTATGTTTCAGTATGACCGTGGTCGCCATGGTGAGATCAGGGTGGATGACTTCCGACGTCTGCTGCGACATCCACAGGTGCAGGCGGAGATGGATCAACACACGCTTGAGGTGCTGGAGGTCAAGGCCACTGACCCCGCTCGTAACACCATCAGCTACCAGGAGTTTGTAAACATTGTGAGTACTTGGGCTTAAAAAGTAAACATTGTGAGTACTTGGGCTTAAAAAGTAAACATTGTGAGTACTTGGGCTTAAACAGTATCTTCAGTTAGCATTTTAACAGCACATTTTGAAAGCTATCCCAATCTGACCTCATAGTATTGCATGTGGAGAAATTCTCTTCAAAATATACAACTGTTTTTCCTATGATTCAGTGTTTTCACTACATGTACTTTGATTCGCATGGTCACTGCCTAGTCTAAGCACACTGATTAGTGTCGTATGTTTCAGCCACTTTGTCTTATGTCATTAGTATTATTTTTCATTTGAAGCATTCATAAAATATAGAATTGACTCCTAGATGTATATAATACTCATTACTACAATGTATTTTCTGTATTGTTTAAGAACAGACAGCTTTATGAATCATGAAACATTTACAACTAGATTTACATGTATTTCAATATTTATTGAAAAATTAAAAGCAAAAATCACCCACCTCATTGAAATATATTTGTAATTTTTATGAAAATCTGACGATTTCGAATATGTTGAGAAAGCTAATTTCTAATGCTAAACATGTATTTTGAATGATGCTAGAAACCAATGACTTATCAATGGTTGATCAGTGTTCTGCAGTCTAGGTCTTATGGCTATCTTGTGATGTTCCATAGAGAACTTCAAGGAAGTCTATGTGACAGATCTATCGGAGTTGATCTTCTACTTAAAACTATGAGAAAAACATGAAAGAAGTTTCACAGTTTCATGGGAATCGACACCATCTCAATCTGAGATATAATCTACCGACAACCATAGTGTACTTCATGGACATTACTCCTGTTTTATCTGACACTGGAGGACCTAGTCTCAGTACTATGAGACCAGTAGATCTGAGACTAATAGACTAATACGATATGCCTCTGAGACTAATAGACTAACTATATATCGCCTAATTTGCTGTATTGATAGCCTAACTATGTCTTATACATATCAATAGATAGTTAATAATTATATGAATTTAGAGACATATGAATTTATCTATAGATCTGTAGCTAGATCTGTATCTAGATATCTATATTGGTAGCATTGTTAAATAGATATCTATATCTATAGAATTATTAACTAGATATCTATTTCTGTAGCATTGTTAACCAGATTTTTCATTATATCTCTAGATCTGGGCAACAATCACTTTCATAAATAACTAAGTCCGGCAATTGTTTATCAAACAGAAGTACGTCCATGTATGTTATTACCTATCCTCTCTAAGCCTTGTTTATTTCATTGATTTTAAGACCTAAACCATTTCACAAGTATCCATTGACTGATCAGATGTTTGCGATGTGGCTAAGTGGAAAAACCTCAAGATCCTGTCCAACTACACACATTAGTCAACACAATTGACGTTGTCAAAGAGCTGTCAATAATTGACGGCTGCTGGGTAAAAAAGAATTGAAAAGATGGTGTAGAGATATTCAGTCGGAAAGAGTTTAGTCACGGAGCCACGGTGCATTATGGGTGGCCAGTGATGCAAGGTGCCCTTGTTTTGTAGCCTTGCATCATTGGCTATGTGTGAACATTATCTCCTAGATCAAGCAGGACTACTATGAATAATACATTTCTTAACACCTAACAAGACATATCACTACTAGTATTCTCCTTTGTGAACAGTGTGTGACACTTGACTGGAGGTATGACAACTCCTAGATGATAGTACAGTGTCCAGGACTCAGCTTGTATACAGTTATTATATACACAAAGAAAAAAGCCAAGCAACCCCCCCCCCCCCTCAATTTTGCAATGACTGATTTTTAAAGGACAATTGACGTCGCCCAGTGTTAAATACCGAAATTTGCAGCGTGATCATACAGCATTTCGTAACATTCATGGGTTGCATGCTGCACGTGCTTCTCACAGGCAGTGTCGACACCATATTCACGCGTGGACTGCA
>JAUTBT010008575.1:0-25113 GCA_032361225.1 Lepetodrilus schrolli
TGTTTTTGACTACCTGAAAATGACGGCTAACTCAAACCAAAGATCAATGACTTATCTGTCAGCATAAAATAGCCGTGAGCCGTTACTTATTAAACTATTAATACCTTTCCATTCTTTAGTACAAGAGATGGAAGCAAAAACTAAAAGATCGTAGACACCCACCTGGTTTTTTTTGACAACTTGCGCAAGCCGATAAAACCTGAGTATCATTAAGGCGTTGCTACTAGAGGTTTAAGGATGAACCGTATAAATGTGATTGTATCTTATTGGCTATCATTGCCTACTGCTTTTCCCCATTCTGTATGGGCTACCACTCCCAAAAAACTATTCAGAATACGAGCCCAACTCTTGAGCACGGTTGTGCTGTGCTTTTGTTTCTCGACGGTATTCGCTCAACATAACTGGGCCAGAACCAATCCCGGAGGTGGAGGCACCATTGCGATGGCGGGAGCCACTGCAAATGGGACGCTACTGGTCGCATCGGATCTCAGCGGTGTCTACCGTAGTACGGACGATGGCGATCATTGGAACGCATTGGGCGCGAATAATGGTTTGATAGCCACTCACACGAGTGCTTTAGGTTTTCATACAGCGGATGGTAATACGTTTTTTGTGGGGACCGGAGACGGTCTCTATAAAACAACCAACGGAGGAGAAAACTTAATTCGTGTCTTGCCCGATGCTAATAATCCCTACACGGTGGAATATATTGAAAGCATCGTGGTCGCAAAATCCAACCCGAACACCGTTTATGTAACCCAACATGAATGGGATACTACAAAACCCAGTAATATTTATAAAAGCACCGATGGTGGAACACACTGGCAAGTAGCACCCGGAGCCGGTCTGCCAGCGTACCTGCACATGATTAAATTATTGGTGCATCCTGCGAATGAAAATATCGTCTACGCGCTTGCGGGCAAGTCTCGTTGGGGTTGCAGTCCTGCGCGTCTTTATCAATCGATGGATGGAGGTGCTAATTGGACTCGGCTTGGTACTAGTCTTGACGATATTCTAGATATGGATATTCATCCTACCGATACGAATATCGTTTATATCAGCACGTTTGAGGCCAACGACTGTCCAGTAACACTGACTGAGGATTACGAATATATCGGCGGTGATGAAGATTCGGGTGCGTTCTATAAAAGCGCTGACGGCGGAAGTAGCTTCATCCAGCTATCTGACAAAACGGGGATTATTAGCGCAGGTATTAGCAATCCAAATACGATCCGCATAATCGATATTCTTTTTCCTTACGACTGGAATGACAATGCAGGTACTTGGGAAAGTTTAGACGCAGGGCTGAATTGGAATCATACAGGCTTAGTTTCAAATTGGTCTACCGGTTATACCGACAATCAATATTACGCCTACACACCAAGTTTTAATGGTTTGTCTAAAACCTTAACCAAAGACATTTTTAATGCCGACAGGATGTACGGTACCTTTGGAGCAGGCCCCAGTAAAACGACCGACGGTGGTCGACATTTAAACGTGATGTCGACTAAAAGCATCACCGCAGACCATTGGTTGTCAACCGGCATTGAAAACATCAACGGTCATGCGCTGGATATCAGCGACGCCAACCCAGATGTCATTTATATGGGAGGTTATGATATCGGCTTTTGGCACAGCACCGATCATGGTGGAAGCTGGTCGCGCACCCAACCTGATTACAACCGTTATGCTGAGTATGTATGGAATATCGGTGATGTGCCCGTTGATGCGCAACTTGCGGTAAAAGGCGAGGGTGCCAATGTTTCCACCGTACTCAATGATCCTGCCAGGGAAGGGGTGGTCTGGGTGTCTTTCAGCAAAGATCAATACAGCGACGAATCACAAGGCGTTATTGCCAAAACGGGACTCTTCAAAAGCACCGCTCACGGCGAGAGTTTGGAATTGATGAACGATGGTTTACCCACCGGCGATAATTCTATCCGAATGTACGGTCTTTCACTCAATGAAAACAGCCCCGTTAATAACCGAACGCTGTACATGACTGTAAAAGGTGACGTGTATAAATCGATCGATGACGGACAGTCCTGGTCACTCGTGCTAGCTAACGGAGGATTAAAGTTTACCGAAGTCGATAAAATTGATGGAAACCTCGTGTATGCCGGAGGCAAGAACGGACTATGGCGTTCCACCAATGCCGGTACGAGTTGGACAGAAGTCGGGACGCCAGAAATGCGCGGTACTCATTCACCCATGCGTACAGATATTGTCCCGACCGATCCTGAAATTGATTGGTCCACGGGAGAAGTCGTCACGACCTTGTATGCCTGGGAAGGCGTGTTTGATATACAAACTGACCCCAATATCGCCAATAGACTTTACGTAACCGCCTATGGAGAAGGTAAGGGTCTTTACCGGTCAGATGACGCAGGTGTTACATGGACTAAGCTGATTACCGATCAGTCCATGCGTGGCGTAGCGATTGCGCTTCAAGACTCTAACCTTATCTATGCGACGTCTTCGCAAAGCTATCACTCGGGCGGCACCGGTAACTCGCGCGGTATTCTCTATTCATCGGATGCGGGCACTACGTGGCAAGAAGCCAACGATGGAATGGCATGGAATTATGCAGGCATGATCGAAGTCGAGACCGGCGCTAACCCAAAGGTTTGGGTCTGGTCGCCGGGTACGGGAATTCAATATTCACCGGCTGAACTTGCACCGGTCGTCGCATGCGATATCGCTTCGGCAGTGATGAACCTGCCCTCAGATCAATGGCATCAAATTAGCCTGCCTTGTGCGCCGCCGAGCAACGCCAAAACCGTTCAGGATGTTTTTGGCGATGAGATAACGGGAACTTACGGCACGGATTGGATTGTTTACTCCTACAATTCACTCAGCAATTCCTATAAGAATGTAGGTCTGAATGGTGCGCTCGCTCAAGGTGTCGGTTACTTGATCATTCATCACAATGGATCGCTGGCGACGCTTGATCTGCCAGCCGGTAGTACCCAAACCGCACTTACCCCATCCGACCCATGCGTCAGTAATAATGGATGCTACCGAATTCCGCTAATCACGAAGCCGGGCAGCGTTCAGTGGAATATGTTGGGATATCCATTTGAGAACAGTGTGGCTTTAGATCGTTTTCGGGTGGTGACGAATGGTGGGGTGTGTGTTGGTGGTTGTACGTTGGATCAAGCTAAGGATGAAGGTGTCGTTGATACTAGGCTGTGGAGTTATAACGGGGCCTCTTACGACGTTATACAAGGTAGTGATTTAGTGCCGCCTTGGAGTGGGTTTTGGATTGCGGTATTGGCGGGAGGGGAAGGGCTTGAGCCTAGGTTGGAGGTTTCGGGGGATTGAGGGGGGGTCTAGGTTTGATTCCGTCTCATAAATTGTGTGCTAATGGATAGCGTCGACTTTCGTGATCCAATCGAGTTTCTAAGATGATAGCACCGCCCCTAGAGGGCTCACCACCGCCAGTCCACCCCGCTCAAGTACATGCGTATAAATCTGCGTCGTGCGGACATCCTTGTGACCTAATTGTTCTTGTACGGTGCGAATATCCATGCCGCGTTCGAGCAAGTGAGTAGCAAAAGAGTGCCTTAGACTGTGGCAACTTGCGGGCTTGTTGATGTCCGCTTTGCGTACTGCGATTTTAATCGCTCTCTGGATAGATTGTTCACCTAAATGATGACGTCGCTCTTTCCCACTTCGTGGGTCGATGCTACGGCTTGTAGCAGGAAAAACATATTGCCAGCCCCATTCAAACGGTGCGCGAGGGTACTTGCGTTCGAGCGCATACGGCAAATAGACCTCACCAAACCCATCCATCAAATCCTTATCGTGGGTGCCTCTGACCGACTCCAAATTACGTTTTAACGGTATTAACACATCGTTAGGTAGGGTAACGATGCGATCTTTCCCACCCTTGCCGTTGTGAACAATAATTGCCTTATGCGTAAAATCTAAATCGTGCACCCGCAGGCGCACGCATTCCATCAGCCGCAAGCCAGAACCATACATTAGACAGGCGGCCAGCCAATGCGTGCCATCCAGGCCTCGCAACACCTGCCGAACTTCATTATGGGTCAATACTACAGGAAGTTTCCGAGGCCTCTTGGCCCGCACTGCATTAAGATTTTCAAAGGGTTTCTCGAGAACGACCTTATACAGGAATACCAACGCATTAAGCGCTTGATTTTGAGTGCTTGCGGAAACTTTGCGCTGAACCGCAAGATAGGTCAGGAAATCAGCAGCAGTTCCCGCTTAAAACAACCTTAACATCTTGATATATCGAATAAAATAAGAAAAAAGTTTACGAAGCATGTTTTTGTAACCATTTGATAATTAATCATTTAATCAATCAGCGGGAATTGCTGGGAAATCAGTAACCTCTGCGTTGCCCATACGGTCTGGATGACGCTTATTGTGGTAGAGGATAAATCGTTTTATCCAGCCTAAATAAGCCTGCTCTGTACGAATACTGTAGTGACGGACCCTAATCGCATCGCGTACTGAATTCAAGAATGGAGAAGAAGACATACAACCTTCGGGTAGTGTTATTATATACACATAGTACGCGGTTAGAGGACAAAGGTAAACGTCATATCAGCTTAAAACGACAAATACCCACAGAGTGATACGAATAACACTCAAGCATGGAACTGAAGATACCAAAGAATTATGGTATTATTTTATCGGTAACTAACTGATTATTAGTTGAATGAGAGAGAATTCAGAATGGTAAGGTTTTCACAATACCCAGTTCTATACCGAGCGATATGCGTCATATTGACGTGATGTAACACGTCAATATGACGTCTACTAACTGTTAGCCTACAAAATAAGGGTCTATATGCACACATCAAAAAAACCGATTGGATTCTGGTCAGCTGTTTCAATGGGTATAGGGGCAATGGTTGGTGCCGGAATATTTGCACTACTCGGTGAAGCAAGTGCTATATCTGGAAGTGCAGTATATATTTCTTTTGTCATCGGTGGAGTCATAGCTTTATTTAGTGGCTATTCATTAGGAAAGCTAGGTGCTCGTTATCCTTCCTCTGGAGGCATCGTAGAATACTTGTCTCAAGCCTATGGCATTGGTTTTTTTACCGGCACTATGGGAATTATGTTGTTCTTTTCCGCCATTGTTTCCCTAAGTCTAATCGCCAAGGCGTTTGGGAATTATGCAATAACATTTTTACCTGCTAATGAAGCATCACAATTCTGGCATCATTTTTTTTCAATCGGAATTATTGTTTTGTTTGTATTAATTAATCTTAAAGGAGCAAAGGATGTTGCAGTTTGGGAAAGAATCACGGTTGGAATTAAATTTGCTGTATTAGCAGGCTTATCCATAGCAGGAATTGTTTTTCTCAATCCCGAATTATTATCCACCAGCTATTATCCGCCAAGTAAAGACATATTTTTTAGTTTAGCAATCACCTTCTTTGCTTTTGAAGGTTTCCGGGTTATCACTAACACGGCAGAAGATATGCCTAACCCTTCTGAAACACTCCCTAGAGCAATGATGACAGCTATTTTATTGGTAATGGTGCTTTATGTCGCAATTGCCTTTGCTGTTTTTGGTAATTTACCTGTTGAAAAAGTTATCGCAGCTAAAGATTTTGCTTTAGCTGAAGCTGCATTACCAATATTCGGTCAAGTAGGCTTTACGGTCGTAGCCATTACGGCACTTATTGCCACAGCATCAGCTATTAACGCTAATTTATATGCCGTAACCAATGTAACTTATCAATTAGCTAAAGACGGAGAACTGCCTGCTGAATTTGGGAAACCCATTGCACATAGCAGAGAGGGATTAATCGTTAGTGGTGTGTTAATTATTATTTTATCCCTCTTGTTTGATTTATCTGAAATAGCCGCTATTGGCTCAATATCAATTTTGTTTGTTCATACGGTAACTCACATCGGGCATCTAAAGATTATTTCCGAAACAGGAGCTTCTTCGATCTTGGTGTTTATTGCTGCCATGCTAAGTTTTATTGCCATGATACTTGCTCTTATTTATGTCAACAAAGTATCAGACTCTGTTGTGTATATTCTTGTTGGGTTTGTCTTGGTCGCTTCAATTACAGAAATATCATTACAAAAAATAGCAAAAAGAGAAATCAAACCAAGAGTAGTATGATCTTAACAAGGCTAACAAAAAAATCCAGCGGACAGTTTAAATCGTCATGCCTTTTGCAAACGGAAATATATCAAGCATCGTGCTAACGCCAGCTTCTAACAAGTACCTCAAAGCGACCCTGCGGGGTAGGTGCGAAGTCGAATCATTCTGGTTTCGCCAAACTTCTTCGCAGCCCAAGTATTAGTGCCCTTTTCCGCAGGGCGCATTAGGTTAGCGTTAGAAGTATTGGTTTTGTTTAATATTCTGGCAGGGAATGCGAGAAAAACTGAAAGGTCGTTTTCTTTTCAGGCTAGTCATCCATTTATAGATATAGGAGGTAACGACAAACCATCTTTTTAGTTCATCAGTCAGAAAGCAAGTCTTCGAATCAAAGAGTAACCTCTTTTTCCTTCAGCCCTGCCACGGCCAAAGTTCAGGTTACTTTTCCAGGCTTTAGTGCGGCAATAAACGGCACGTGTGTGCTACCATCAAAGCTTAAAATAAAGGTAGCCCAACCTACGGAGAAATAACCGATATCGTGCAAACGTCAGCTTCTAACAAGTACCTCAAAGCGACCCTGCGGGGTCGGTGCGGAATCCAAGCATTCCGGCTTCGCCATACTTCATCGCAGCCCAAGTACTTTTGCCCTTACCCGCAGGGCACTTTAGGATAGGCGTTAGGCAAAACAAATAATCATGGGGAACGATATTCGTATATTCAAGCCGATCCGTCGCCAATTGGGATTCTGGTGTGGTTTTTTCTTTTTAGGTATTTTGATTAATGTGCATCTTCTGCTTGATAGCGGCAGTATGATTCTTTGTGTGCCTTTGTTGTTTCTTATAGCAATGTTCGTATTTTTATTTTTGCCGTTCCTAAAAAATCAAAGAATAATTTTAAACAACGAACACATCCGAGTATTTGCATTTGGCAGAATAAACGGGCTTGTGTTCTGCGACCATCTGAAGCAAATAGTCGTTAAAGACAATGAGGCTATAAGCTATCGATTTGAAAACAAGGGGAGATACTACCAGATTTCTCCTCGCGCTTATTATGATGGTGAAGAGCTAGCATTAATATTTTCTGCGCTTAAAAATAAGTGTAGAGGTATCGTTCCGGTCGTTGAGAAGTAGTGTGCCAGTATCGCCTAACAAAGCCATAAACTCGGACTCACCTACAGCGACGCAGTTATCAAGTTTGTACTGTTCATAGAAGTTCATTGTTTCAACAAATCCGTGCCAGCTGCCCGGTGGTCCGGTTATGGCGGCGTTAGCTGCACAAAATATCACACATAGGAAATAACCTGAAATATGGCAAATGAAAGAATAACTGAAAATCTAGTTCGTGATAGATTGCGTTCATGCGGTTACTACGAGCCAGACAATGGAATATCAGTAGAAGAACAAAAATCAGAAATTAAGCGTGTTAAAACGCTCTTATCAAAAGCCAGTAAATCCAAAACTGGGAAAGGTGGATACCCCGAATTTATCGTTAGCTCTGAACTTGACCCTAATTTTATTATTGTTGTTGAATGTAAAGCCAACGTAAAACACCATGAAAGTAAAAACCGAGATAACGCAAAAGATTATGCTGTTGACGGTGTGTTGCATTACGCAACACACCTATCAAAAGAATATACGGTTTTAGCTATAGCGGTTAGTGGTACAACGGACGACTCACTTTTAACAAGTAACTTTCTAATGCCTTGTGGTAGCTCATCATTCAAAGAGCTATCTAATGAATCGGGAAAGCAGGTTGATAAAATATTACCATTTGAGGATTATTATAGGCTTTCCGCTTTTGATCCCGAAGTTGAGAAAAAACGGCATCAAGATTTAATTTCATTTGCAAAAGAACTCCATGAGTTTATATGGACAACTGCCAAGATTTCAGAAGAGGATAAACCGCTTTTAGTGAGTGGCACTTTGATTTCTCTAATGAACCAATCTTTTGCAAAATCATTTCAAAATTATTCCGCAAAGGACATGCCAGAAGAATGGCTAAGAGCCATTAAGAAAGAACTTGATAATGCAGAAATACCTCAAGCTAAAAAAGACACAATGCTACAGCCTTATGCCAATGTTGCATCACAGCCAAATTTAGGAAAAACGGATTCAAAGCTATCCAAAAAATATCCTCAAGGTGTATTGTTTGAAGTTATCAAAGAAATAAATGAAAACGTATGGCCTTTTATTAGTGTTTACCATAATTTTGATGTGGTTGGTCATTTTTATGGTGAATTTTTAAAATATACAGGCGGAGATAAAAAGGCACTTGGCATTGTTTTAACACCACGACATATTACTGAGCTTTTTTGTGAAATTGCCAACATTACCAAAAAAGATACGGTTTTAGATATTTGTGCAGGCACAGGTGCATTTTTAATATCTGCAATGCAGGTAATGTTAAAAACAGCACTAACTGATAAAGAACGAAAAGAAATAAAAAAACATCGTTTAATCGGGATTGAAAATAGTCCTAAAATGTTTGCTTTAGCAGCCAGCAACATGATTTTACGAGGAGATGGAAAAGCAAATCTTCATCAAGGCAGTTGTTTTGATGAAGCAATTACAAAATCTATCCGTGAACGAAACAAAGAAGAAAATCAGGTTTATAAAGGTAAAAAACTAGAACAACCTAATATTGGGTTGTTAAATCCGCCCTATGCCCAATCAAAAAGCGATGCGGAGTTACACGAACTATATTTTGTAAAACATATGCTAGACCAACTTGCAATTGGTGGTGTCGGTGTAGCTATTGTCCCCGTTAGTTGCGTTATTTCTCCAGGGCAAGCCAAGAAAGACATTTTAAAAAGACATACGCTAAAAGCTGTTATGTCTATGCACAGTGAAGTGTTTTACCCAGTAGGAACAGTGACTTGTATTGTTGTCTTTGAAGCAGGTAAACCACATGAAGAATCAAAGAAAAAAACATGGTTTGGCTATTGGCGTGATGATGGTTTTGTTAAAACAAAACACATGGGGAGAATTGACTTAAACGACAAATGGGACGGCATTAAAAAACAATGGATTGAAGCCTATAGAAATAATGAAGTACATAAGGGAAAATCTGTCACGGCTTATGTAACTGCTGATGACGAATGGGTTGCGGAAGCCTACCTTGAAACAGATTACTCAAAAATAACACGTGAAGAATTTGAGGAAGTTGTAAAAAACTACGCCATGTTCAAGTTAATGAATGAGGTGTAAGAATGGTTGAGTTACAAGAAATATTTGATGTCCAATATGGAAACAGTCTTGATCTTAATAAACTTTCTCAATCAAAATCAGGCATAAACTTTGTTTCAAGAACGGCAAAAAATAATGGTGTATCCGCAAGGGTAAATGGCATTCTTTCGGCTGAAACCATGCCAAAAGGCTCTATTACGGTTTCTTTAGGTGGCTCAGTTTTAGAAGCATTTGTACAGCCAAGTGAATACTATGCTGGGTATCATATTTTTTGCCTGACACCAAAAAAAGAAACAAAATTAACAATAAATCAGAAACTATTTTATTGCGCCTGTATTAGAGCAAATAAATATAAGTATAGTTATGGGAGGCAAGCAAATAGAACACTAAAAAACCTATTAGTCCCATCGCTTGAGGAACTGCCAAGTTGGATAAATGAGGTTGATTTAAGTCATTTTGATGGAGCAGAAAAATCAAAAATACAAAAGACAACATCGCCCCCAGCAATTGATAAAACCACCAAATTAAAAGATTTATTGGTCTCAGTTCGCTAGTAAAAACTATGCACTTTCAGTGCAAGGCTTTAGCATTATCATTTTACAACGGTCGCATAGCGACTCATTGCAGTTTAACTGGAACGACTTTCAGTCGTTCGTAAAACAACCTATGGACTTTCAGTCCATAGTGGTTGAGTTGTGGAATGGTACCTTGAGCCCAGGACTTCCAATAGCTGCGTTGCTATGCAGTTTTGTAGCAACAAATTTCCAGCTTGAATCCATACAAATCAACCCCGTTCCTATGATAATTACACATTAATTTAGGGTGAATCACGATGAAAACGGATAAATTCACGAGTAAATTTCAGTTTGAGTTGCAGGAGGCCAATCGTTGGCGCTGTTGGATCAAGATGGCGGAACGGTCATGCTGTTGCTGACCGTGGCGAGAGCCTGATATGGATAGAGTAATTAGGACAGGTTAATAATTGATACCTCAAGCCTTGCTATAGAAAGAAAATACCTATATTATTTCTATAGGTCTAAGTTAGGTGGGTCATGCAAAATCAACAATTTACCGAACCAGAGCGTTCACATCAGCGCCAACGCGTATTAACAACTTCTGTTGTTAAAGCCGCAGATATCATGGAGCTGCGTCAGACACTTTTAGCGCGAACACTGGGGGTCAGTGAATCCACCGTATCGCGCATGAAAGCAGGCCGATACCTGATCAAAAAGGAAGGCAAGGAATGGGAGCTGGCCGCGCTGCTAGTGCGACTTTTCCGTAGTCTAGATGCCATTGTCGCAGGCGATGAACGCTCTTTGCGTTCTTGGCTGCAAGGTTACAATACAGCACTGAAAGACGCTCCCATCAACCTCATTACCAGCGTATCTGGGCTTACAAGGACCGTAGACTATGTGGACGCCTACCGCGCTCGCGTCTGAGTCCCGCCAAAAATCTGGATCAGCATGGCGAGTGGTTGAATTCCAGCATACCGCCTCGACCCGAAAACTGGTTGAAACCAAGGCTGATCAAGAGTTGCTGGAGGACATCCTAGAGACCACAAAGCCGCCGGTAGCCCAAGATGCTGAAAATCTTCATTACCTGCTCAAAACGCCTTTCCGCTATAACGCCCCCTATCCAGTAGGGTCTCGCTTTCGACGCGCCGGCATGACCGAAGGTGTGTTCTATGCCTCAGAGAAAGTCCGTACAGCCCTTGCCGAGACTTGTTATTATCGTCTGCGATTTTTCAAGGAATCTCCGGATACAGCGCTACCCCGCCAGCAGGAGCGATTAACCGTGTTCTCGGTAGATTATGAATCTCACCAAATGATAGACCTGACCCGAGCCCCCTTCGTTAAATGCAGAGAAAAGTGGGCTCATCCATTTGATTATCAATCGACGCAAACCTTGGCTGACACTGCCCGCGAAGCAAATATCCAAATCATCTGCTACGAATCAGCAAGAGATCTTGAGCGAGGCATAAATCTAGCCTTACTCACACCTTCTGCCTTCAAATCAAAAAAACCAAAAACTCAACAAACCTGGTTTCTTTATATGTCCGAGGCCGAAGTGAACTGCGAACGAGCCAACGCTAACAGTCATAGTGATCAGTGGACGTTTAAGCGAGAGCAGTTTGCTGTCTGAATGCTTCCACAGAAAAAAGCCAAGTAAGGAACGTGCATGAAATAAGTTGAACATTCTGGCTTGCTTTTTTGCCTCTGAAGCCATGATCTTAATCGTCACGTAGCACAAGTATGGTCCTCATAAGATCATGGCTTCAGGAATAAAAATTCTGTGCCATAATTATTCAACTTATTCCATGCGCGTTCCTAACTTTGTTTAGGGCACCTCTATTTATTCATGGATTGGCACCTTGCACCCAAAGGGCATAGAAAAGTCCAGAATTTCCAATAGCTGCGTTGCTAAGCACTCGCAATAGAATAACTATTACAAGCACTTAGCGCCTTGCTCTTGAAAATCCTGAATCTCAATCTGCTCAACCCTGAGTTAATAGAGGTGTCCTTTATATCGTTGTCAATTTAGACTGCTGGAAATCTATGAAGCAAGCTACTTGATCCCTAATTATGTAACCCTAGGCGCAGAGAAATAGAAAATGCAATTTGGAATTATTCTGATCGGGGACGAACTGCTTTCTGGGAAGCGTCAGGACAAACACCTGGAATTCGTAATTAACGCCTTGAAAGAGCGTGGCCTGGAGCTCACTTGGGCGCGCATCGTCGGCGATGAACCCGAAGTGCTAATACAAACCTTCCGCGAAACCTTCGTAATCAAAGCCGCCGTTTTCTCATTCGGAGGTATTGGCGGAACACCCGATGATATCACTCGCCAATGTGCCGCCAAAGCCCTCAACCTTAAAATTGAACGCCACCCCGACGCCATGAAAATTATGCAGAAAAAATTCGGCGAAGGATTATTCCCCAACCGCGTCAGAATGGCCGAACTACCCACCGGTTCAGAGTTAATCCCAAACCCCATAAACCAGGTGCCCGGTTTCAGCCTTCGGCAGCATTACTTTGTCCCCGGGTTTCCCAACATGTCTCATCCCATGATCGAATGGGTGTTGGAAACCTACTATAAAAATGAATTCAAATCTGAACTCAACATAGAGACTCGTCTGAACATTTTGAATACCCCAGAAAGCAAATTGATTCAGATTATGGAAACCGTGCTAGAAAATAATTCTGAAATTAAACTCTCCAGCTTGCCCAATACAAACAACAGAAATGAAATTGAACTCGGCCTGCGTGGGGCCTTTGAAAATGTAGAAAAAGCCGTCGGAATGCTTATAGGCTTGCTGCAGGAAAAACAGATTAAATACCACCTTATTTCATAAGTTTAGAGTCTATGCTTTTATTACGAGTTGAGTCTGCTGGCTAAGGAGGAGAAGGCATCTATACCCATCGCGAATAGGTTTTAGGGGTAATTACACGCCCTGTTCGCCCCGTGGCTGTGTTGCAATTCCTTGCAATAGTCCCGCTATTACGCGTCATTGCGCCTTGCCACGGAACGAACAGATCGCACACTTAAACCTTAAAACCTATTCGTGATGGGTATAGTGTCAGTTAACTGGGTAGCAGTGAATTAAGGTGGCATGTATGAGGCTTGAAGAGGTTGAATCGCAAGAGTTGGCTGTAACCATTGTGGTCAGGCTTTGAGCGAGGATCAAAAGCGCTGCTGCAACACTACCTCACTGTATGACTTGGAAATATTATTCAGAATCTTGTACGATTCCCAGATGGTTAAACAATTTTTTATGATATGGCTCATCACCAGCATTTTTGGGTACGGCATGGTGTGGGCGGTTGATGGGCATGTTGAAGAGTTGGATAGCCACCATAGTTCAGATCAGAATACAGACCTCCTGAGCGCGGCATCTATTATAAATGATAACGATGATCATCCTGCTTGCGATCATTGCTGTCATGCCGCAGCACATCTTATTGCGCTGCGCGGTTATCAATCGGAGAATGTTTACTCGAATTCTCGTAACGAGTATTCCCCTTATCAGCATTCCTTTTTATTTCTTTCTGTCTCGCCACCCGTACGTCCTCCCAAAGCTTGAATCCTGATGGGATACCTTTCTTGTACAAGAGTGCCCTATTTATTGCACGCATATTTTGGTGAATAGCGTTGTTGTAAAGGCTTGAAATAGCGGGCTAATCCTACGCTTTTACGCCTCACCCTTCACCAAAACCTATGCACTCTAAACAAGGCGTTCTCAAACGTGAAAGGTATTTTCTCCGGCAAATTTGTCTGTAATCTTGCGTCCCATAATTTGTTGGCCTGCTATTTGTAGCAACAGGATTTATTTAATGTCCAAACACTGCTTAATTTATACGGCGATGTGTCTTTGCTTGATGCTTAGCACATCATTGGTTTTGGCTGGATCAACTTCGACTGCCAGTCCAGCAATGTCGAGCTGGGTCAATGATGTTTTATCGAACAACCCCCAGCTACAGGCGGCCCGGGCAGCGGTTGATGTCGCAGAAGGTCAGCTTCGAGCAGCGGACCAGCCACTGTTTAATCCTGAACTGGAAGTGGAGTTTGAGCGAAGCGATATAGATACTGCCTCGGCAGGCATTAGTCAGACGTTTGACTGGTCTAATAAACGAGGTGCTCGCACGGCGGTTGCGGATTATGAACGGCAAGCTGCAACTTCGGAATTTGAGGTAAAAAAGCAACGCCTTGCGGTAGATCTTTTAAAAGCGTTAGTAGAATGGAATACCGCTGATGCGATTGCCCAGGTTAATGAAAAACAAGTATCGCTAATGGATCGTTTTGTCAGTCTTGCAGAACGTCGTCGGCGAGCAGGGGATTTGGGGCAAGTCGAGTTGGATTTGGCATATCTGGCCGCATCAGAGGCCGCCTTTCAACAGTCGAATGCAAATGAAGGATTAATTCGATCACGTCAATCAATGATATCGATAACGGGCCAGGATGGTTCCAAATTACCCGAGTTTAATACGTCGCTACCCGACCTTGATCCGGAAGTTGTGAGTGAGGAAAAGCTACTGGAAGGCCTGCCCTCAATGCGTGTTGAACTGGCTCATCTTGCTGCCGCTCGTGCGGGCGTGGATCTAAAAACTCGAGAAAAACGCGCTGCCCCGACCATTGGTATTCGTTTGGGAGAGGAGGGTTCGGAGGTGCTTGGCGGGCTGACTTTTTCTGTTCCATTGTTTGTTCGAAATCGTTTTAATGCGGAAGTTGATGTTGCTAATGCCAATGTAATAGAGTCATCAGGAAGGGCTGAAAATCTTCGCCGACACGCGAGTGCCACACTGCTTGCTAGCGCGCGTATTTATAAAAATGCACGCGATACATGGACGACCTGGGAAGCTTCAGGTGCTCCTCGACTCAACCAGCGTACGGAGCTACTAGATCGCTTATGGCAGGCAGGAGAGCTGCGTACCACAGAGTACCTCGTGCAATTAAAGCAGGTGTTGGAAACTGAAGTCAGTGCTATTGAACAACAGGGCCGTCTGTGGCAGGCCTGGGCAGACTGGTTGGCTGCATCGGGTCAGGTGGAGCAATGGCTGGAGGGGCATAAAAAATGAGTAACCCAATTATCGAGAATAAAATTCGCAATTTATTAGTTGTGAACCTACTTGTCTTTGCGTCACTTTTTTGCGCCTTAGCCAATGGCGAAGATCATGATGCTCATGAACACAGTGAAAATGAAGAGGCGCATAAAACTGATGAGCCTAATGCTGATGATGAGCACGAAGAAGGCGGTATCCATCTGTCTCAAGAGCAGCTCCAAATGGGTGGTATCGTCAGTGAGGTGCTTCAGCTCCAATATGTTGCTAACGCGTTTAACGCGCCCGGGGAAATTCAGCTAAATGCTTACGCTACCAGTAAGGTGGTACCTAGAATTTCTGCCCAAGTGCTGAGTCGAAAAGCGAAACTTGGTGATGAAGTCAAAAAAGGACACGTGTTGGTTGAGCTTTCCAGCGTCGAGATGGCTCAAGCTCAAGGCGATTTTTTAGTTGCTGAACGTGAATGGCGGCGAGTGAAAAAGTTGGGGCGTGATATTGTCTCCGAGCAACGTTATATCAAGGCCAATATTGCGCGGGAACAAGCCAGCGCGAAAGTGCGTGCTTATGGTATGACGAACGATGAGTTGGAAAAATTTCTTACCCGTAATAACGCTAAACAGGCCGATGGGCAATTCCAACTGTTGGCACAGCAAGACGGTACAGTGATTCGTGATGACTTTATTATCGGCGAACTCGTAGAGCCGGGACGGGTGTTATTTGAAATCAGTGATGAATCCAGTTTGTGGGTTGAGGCACGGCTTACACCTGATCAGGCTGCCGGCATCAAGGTTAATGCTCCGGCCATCGTTATCTTTCAGGGCCAAAAAATTCAGGGAAACGTCATACAAGTGCATCATACACTGGATAAAAATACGCGACGGTTGGGCGTGCGAATTGAAATTCCTAATCCAGGTGATCGACTGCATCCGGGGCTTTTTGTGGAAACTCATATTCAGGGAGATACCACGAATCAGGCGCTTGCTATTCCGAGTGATGCCGTTGTGCGCAGCCCGGATGGAGACTGGCAGGTATTTATTGAACATGAGCCTGGTGAATTTGAACCACGCGAAGTAGATGTTGTTCGTAGCACTGCTGGACTAACAGTAATCGAAGGATTAGATCCTGGCACAACGGTTGTTACCAAAGGTGTTTTCTTTTTGCAATCTGAACTCGCCAAGTCGGGTTTTGATATTCACAACCATTAAGCTTCAGGAATGTTAAATAAAATAATTGACCTGGGCATTCAAAATCGCCTTATGGTGGTGCTGGCACTGATTGCGACGATGGTAGCTAGCGTATTGATTCTTCCTAAACTGAATCTGGATGCTTTTCCAGATGTCACCAATGTCCAGGTGCAAATTAACACCGAAGCTCAGGGTTTGGCCGCGGAAGAAGTCGAGCAGCTCATCACTTTTCCTATCGAGGCCGTTATGTATGCGCTGCCTGATGTTGAGGAAGTCCGCTCCATTTCAAAAACTGGATTGTCCGTAATTACGGTCGTGTTTAAAGAAAGTACCGATATCTATTTTGCTCGGCAATTAGTGTTTGAACGCCTACAGGCCGCGCGTGAGAAAATTCCCGATGGTATCGGTACTCCGGAGATGGGGCCAAATACCTCGGGGCTTGGTCAAGTGTTTCAGTATATTTTGCGCACCGATGATCCGAAAAAATTTGATGCTTTAACACTGCGCAGTCTCAACGATTGGGTAGTAAAACTATTATTAATGCCCGTTGGCGGTGTTACAGAAGTACTCTCGTTTGGTGGTGAAGTTCGTCAGTATCAGGTGCAAATACAAGCGGAACAGCTGCTTGCTTACCAGCTCAGTATTGATGATGTAGTAAAGGCTATTGAAGTGAATAACCACAATGCGGGCGGCTGGTATCTTGATCGGGGCGCAGAGCAGTTGGTTATTCGTGGTGTCGGCTGGCTACGCAGCGGCGAAGATGGTTTGAGCGATCTCGGAAATATCCCTCTAAAAGAATCAGAAGGTGTTTCGGTTCGTGTCAGCGACGTGGCCAAGGTTCAGTTTGGACCGGAAATACGTCAGGGCGCGGTGACTATGACGACTCGAGATGCCCATGGTGATCCGCAATCGCTGGGAGAGGTGGTCGCCGGTATTGTCCTTAAACGCATGGGAGCCAATACTAAAGCGACGATAGATGGCATCCAGGAACGCATACCCGCGATCCAGATGGCGCTGCCGGAGGGTGTTAAATTGGAGCCGGTTTATGACCAGTCCGATTTAGTAAATGAGGCAGTCAATACCGTTAGTAAAGCGCTACTGGAAGCTTTTGTGCTGATTATTATTGTATTGATGTTGTTTTTGGTAAACCTACGCGCCAGTTTTTTGGTATTAATTTCGGTGCCAATTTCGATTGGACTGGCATTAATGGCCATGGCGCAATGGGGCGTGTCAGCCAACCTAATGTCGCTGGGTGGTCTGGCGATAGCTATTGGCATGATGGTCGATGGTTCAGTCGTCATGATGGAACATATTTTTAGTCATTTGACTGAACAAGAAGTAAAACATGACGATCGTAACGTCTTCCTGCGTATTCAGGAAGCGGCGCGTGAGGTTGGACGCCCCGTATTTTTTGCGGTGCTAATCATCATTATCGTTTTTGCACCGCTTTTTAGTTTGGAAGGTGTGGAAGGCAAACTGTTTCAGCCCATGGCGGTTTCGATTGTCTTGGCCATGCTGGCATCTTTATTTGTTGCCTTGCTGGTTGTACCTGCGTTGGCAACCTATTTTTTCAGACGCGGTGTTAAGCATAAAAGTAGCTACATAATGTTACCGTTGTCGAAAATGTATCGTGTGGCTTTGCGCGGCGCATTGGCGTGGAAAAAAACGGTTGTTGCTACAGCGCTGTTACTGTTTCTGAGTGCGTTGGCATTACTGCCATTTTTAGGCACAGAGTTTGTGCCCGAACTGGAAGAGGGCACATTAAATATTCGAGTTACCCTAGCGCCTTCCTCAAGCCTGGATACTTCGCTTAAGGTGGCTGAAAAACTGGAAGTGCAATTGATGTCCTTTCCAGAGGTGCAGTATGTCTCCAGCCGCATCGGCCGCGCCGAGATTGGTGGTGATCCCGAACCGGTGTCTAATATTGAGATATATGTCGGCATGAAACCCGTTTCCGAATGGACCAGCGCGCCGGATCGAAAATCGCTACAAGTTTTGATGGAAGAAAAATTGTCGCTGCATCCCGGCCTTTTGTTCTCCTTTTCCCAGCCCATCGCAACACGGGTCGATGAACTGTTATCCGGCGTCAAGGCGCAATTGGCGATCAAACTGTTTGGGCCAGATCTTGATGGTTTGACAAAAACCGGCAAGGCTATTGAATCACTGGTGCGTAAAACCGAAGGTACTCGAGGCGTAGAAATGGAACAGATTGCAGGTGAAGCGCAACTGGCCGTACGCCCGGATCGCGTTGCACTGGCACGTTATGGCATCCCCGTGGCCAAGGTTATGGATCTGGTCTCGGATGCGATTGGCGGGCAAGAAGCCGGACAAGTTATCAAAGGCAATGAACGCTATGACATTACCGTGCGATTGGCCGAGCCACAACGAAATAGTATTGAAGCGATTCGTAACTTAATCCTGCAAGCGCCGAATGGTGCCTGGGTTAAACTCAATGATATTGCCCAGGTTTCAATCGAATCCGGCCCGCCACAAATTCGTCGGGATGATGTGCAGCGGCGCGTTGTGATTCAGGCCAATGTTGATGGTCGGGACATGGGTGGTTTGGTCAATGAATTACGCCAAGGCATTGCCGATGAAATTGATGTCCCGCCCGGTTACAGCGTGGTCTTCGGTGGCCAATTTGAAAATCAACAACGCGCCCAGGCAAGATTAATGATTGTCGTACCTCTATCGCTCGGGTTGATTTTTCTGCTGCTCTACTTCGCTTTTAACTCCGTTGGTCAGGCGTTACTGATTATGCTCAATGTACCCCTGGCTTTGATCGGCGGCATCGCCGCACTGTTCTTTTCTGGGCAATATCTCTCCGTTCCTGGCTCTATCGGATTCATCGCGCTATTTGGTGTCGCGGTACTCAACGGCGTAGTCATGGTCAGTGCGATCAACCAACGATTGCAGGGCGGAGTATTAATCGACGAAGCGATTTTTACAGGCGCATATTCCCGCTTAAGACCCGTGCTGATGACCGCCAGCATCGCCGCACTTGGACTCATCCCAATGCTGCTATCAACTGGCGTCGGTTCGGAAGTACAAAGGCCATTGGCTACCGTAGTTGTAGGTGGGCTGTTTTCTTCTACACTGTTGACATTGTTTGTTTTGCCTTCGTTGTATAAATTGTTTTCGGGTGGGGTGATTAAAAACTGAAGGGATAGTAGCGTAGTCATTTGATAAATAGTTGCGATCTTGATTAAGTTGCATTACTTTCCCGGAAAACAAATCAAATTAGATCTTTCCAATAGTGAGATTAAATAAGTCGATTTAGTAGTGCGTAAATGTATCTGCAAGGAGGGCGATTGATCCAGTATTCTTCTTCACAGTTAGATTTTCTAGTTTCGTAGCAATTGGGCTGCAAATTGGTTTTCGAAAAGGTGTTCATAAATGTTCAATACTTGCTGCAAGGTTTTTAAAACATTACCGATCTTAGTAGGCAGGCGTTTCAGTGTTGCTCCGGGTAGGTTCTTGTTCCTGGCGTTGATATTTTCGCAATCAATGGCATTGGCTGAGGAGAGTTTTCTTGATGACTGTTTGCTAAATCAGCTGAAGGGTGCATCGGGCGATGTACCGGTATCACTATTACGGCAGGCCTGTGACAAGGAAGCGGTGGGTCCCAGTCAAGAGAAAAAGGATGCTGTGAGTGATTTACCAAGCTTGTCTAACGAGTCCCAAGGTGCTGAAGTAGTTTCGCAATCCCATCAGAACTCCGTGGTGAAATCACGTCTAGAGCGCGAGCTGCAGACAATTGATAATCCCTTTGCCATTACGCCGCATAAGCCTAATTACTTTCTGCCAGTTACCTATAATCACCACCCAAATGAAGCGCCTTTTTCTGGTCGGGAGGGTGAACTGGAGCCCTTTGAAATGAAGTTTCAGTTCAGTCTGAAATATCCTCTTGCTAAGGGAGTGCTATTTAAGAAGGATCGCTTGTTTTTTTCCTATACAAACTTGTCTTTCTGGCAAGCCTATAACAGTCGCTTTTCAAGTCCGTTTCGTGAAACCAATCATGAACCAGAAATGTTTTTGGTGATCCCTCATAATTGGAGTTTGCTGGGTTGGGATCACCAATTAACAGCGGTTGGTTTTAGCCATCAGTCCAATGGTCAAACAGGAACATTGTCGCGGAGTTGGAACAGGATTTACGCCAACTTTATCTTTGAACGGAACAACTTGGTGGTTAGCCTTAAACCTTGGTATCGCATACCCGAGGAGGAAAAAGAAGATATTAATGACAGCTCAGGTGATGACAACCCGGATATCGAAGACTTCTTGGGGCAGGGTGAGCTAAGGTTGCTTTATAAAAAAGGAGACGATACCTATAGCATGTTGTTGCGTAATAACTTTGCAACGGATAGCCGGGGAGCGGTGGAAATCAACTGGTCTTTCCCTATCGGTAAACGATTTAAAAACCGACTTAAAGGTTTTGTGCAATATTTTAATGGCTATGGTGAAAGCCTCATTGATTATAATGCCTCTGTTAACCGAATCTCGGTGGGCGTGGCGATTAGTGATTGGCTTTGATCAAGGTGTCTGTCCTAAGCATACTGAATAGACTTTGGTTTCCGGTATGTCAGGAGCAGCCAAAAGGGTTCGAATTCTATACCTCCCTGTTGCACCTAATGGCCTATCTATTCTTGAAACTCCTCCTCGCCTAAAGTTTGTAAGCAATCCGCATGAGCCAAAGAATACTATTAATTGGCTCATGAAAGCGTTGATTGCGAGCCGAATAGTGTTTATATTCGGCTCATGAAGTATAATTGGCAACAATCTGATTGGCCGGAGTTTCGCTACGATTTTCTGCCAGTGCAGCAGACGCTCCTGTCTTTTGCTGAAAAAAGTGGCCACGTCTCCGGCCTTTTGAAAGGCTTGCCTGAACGTGCGCGAATTGAGACGGTTACTCACCTGATGGTTTCAGAAGCGATAAAAAATTCGTCTATAGAGGGAGAGTATTTCAGTCGAGCAGACGTCATGTCATCTATCCGAAACAACCTTGGACTAAATGCTCAAGTAGAGAAGGTCAGAGACAAACGCGCCGGAGGGGTGGCTGACCTCATGGTAGATCTTCGCCAAACCTATCAGGAGCCGCTCACTGAAGAAAAGTTGTTTGCTTGGCACAATATGCTTTTTATCGAGCCTTCAAAAAATATTACTCCTGGCATCTGGAGAACACATAAAGAACCGATGCAGATCATCTCTGGCGTCGTAGGAAAAATAAAGGTTCATTTTGAAGCGCCACCGTCTGATCGAGTAGCGGAAGAGATGTCCCAGTTTATTGGCTGGTTTAATGACAGCAGTAACGATACAGCGATTCCAACACTGGTTCATGCTGCGCTTGCCCACCTCTATTTTGAAAGCATTCACCCATTCGACGATGGGAATGGCCGCATTGGGCGGGCAATTGCGGAAAAAGCATTGTCTCAAGGGCTTGGATATCCTGTGCTATTGAGCCTTTCCCAAACTATTGAAGCCAATAAAAAGGGTTATTATAGTGCCCTAAAATCGGCACAAAAATCTAACGAAGTCAGCGACTGGATAGGCTGGTTTACCCAGTCCGTGTTGGATGCCCAATGTGATGCTGAAAAACTGGTTGTATTCACATTAAAGAAATCACAGCTTTTTGACCGTCTGAAAGGTCAGTTAAATGAGCGCCAGCTTAAGGTGATACAGCGTATGCTCGTTGAAGGCCCGGATGGATTCACGGGAGGAATGAATGCCAGAAAATATATTGCACTCACAGGTACATCCAAGGCAACCGCCACTCGTGATCTTCAAAATTTGGCGGACAAAAACGTTTTACGCCGTAGCGGGGGTGGCCGAAGTACTCGGTATTGTCTGGTGATTTAATCGGGTGCATTGCCGCGGGAGCGTACCCACGTACCTGACTCTATGGAAACGAGAGTGTGAGTAACGTTGTTATCGTAATACTCTTGTATACCTTTACGTCGTTTAATTCTGTTGTTATTGATAGGCAGGCATTTATGGTTTCATCACTTAAAGACCTGCGCGCGCTTTATGAACTTCGTGAAAAATAAAAGCACGCAATTCGTCCAATGTAGTCTTTGTGCGTTGGTAATGATGGCATGATCTGGAAATTAATAATTGATACTACCACTGGAAAGCATCGACCGATGAGACGGGAAGACCACCATGCGCTTATTGCTAGTTGAAGACGATACTGTTCTGGCAAGTTCGCTACGGAGTGATTTGGAGCGTCAGGGTTTTGCGGTGGATGTCGCCGACAATGGCGTAGATGGTGAATTTATGGGTGACGAAATCGCTTACGATGTGATCGTCCTCGATTTGGGGCTTCCAAGACGCTCGGGTCTTGAGGTGCTGGGTAACTGGCGACAACGCCAAAATCGTATTCCGGTTATCGTCCTCACCGCACGCGATGCATGGCATGAGCGTGTGGATGGTTTTAAGGCAGGGGCCGATGACTACCTTGGAAAACCTTTCCATATTGAGGAGCTGGTTGTGCGTATTCAGGCGCTGATCCATCGCAGTCACGATGTTCCGGGACATGCCCTGCAGTGTGGAAATCTGGATCTTGATGAGGATCGACAGCAAGTCAAGATAGGCAATGCGGAACCCATTGGTCTGACCGGAACGGAGTTTCGATTGTTGCGATACTTTATGCTTAATCCTGGCAAGATCCTATCCAAGTCACGTCTAATTGAACATGTATATGAGGAAGATTTCGATCGGGACAGTAATTTGATTGAGGTCTATGTACGTCGCTTAAGGGAAAAACTAGGAAAAGAAACTATTCAAACTCAACGAGGACAAGGCTACGTCTTCATGCAAGATCAAAAATGAATTCGCTGGAACGACGTCTGCAGGTGGGTATTATTCTAAGCCTGATTTTACTGATGGGTTTGCTCTGGGTGGTGGGGAATCAGGCAATACGTGGTTTGACTGAAGACTTTGTTGCATCACGTTTAGAACACGATGCTGAAAGCCTGCTTGCGGCCTTGGAAATGAATGATGAAGACGCGAGCTTGCGCAAGCGGCAAATCAATCCAGTATTTGATCAGCCCTTTTCTGGACATTATTACGTGATTCGCTTTTCCGATGGTCGGGAGCTTGTTTCGCGATCACTGCGGGGTCAAATGCTTAGTGTCCCGGCTCTAACATCGAATGAGGTACTGAGACAACATCAGCCAGGTCCCGAGGGGCAGGATTTACTGTTATGGGTTAAAGAATTTAGCAAGCAGGGTCAGAATTTTACGCTTGCAATTGCAGAAGATCTGACACCCATCCAGAAGCATAAAGATCGATTTAAAAACTATTTTGCTTTGTTAACGTTGGCGGGTTTATTTGGGCTTTTGTTAGTGCAAAGCTTGATGTTACGCGGTTCATTTCGGCGCTTGGATACCGTACGTGAAGAAATTCGTCAATTACAACAGGGAAGTATAGACGTTCTTTCGGAAGAAGCACCCAAAGAGATCGTTCCCCTGGTGCGTGAGGTCAACCAACTCCACAGTCTTTTTACGCAACGCCTTGAGCGTTCGCGTAATGCACTCGGTAATCTTGCGCATGCTTTGAAAGGACCGCTAAGTATCTTGGTACAGTATCTTGATAATGAGCAATACACGACCAATGAAGAACAGCGTAGGCTTGCTGTTAATCAAGCTGAACGTATCCGTCAATTGATGGAGCGAGAACTCCGTCGTGCTCGGTTGGCGGGCAAAGGTAGTGCCGCACGTAAATTCAATCCACGTGAAGAGCTTCCTGATTTGGTCGCCCTGTTAAAGCAATCGCATCGCAAACAAAACATTGATATTACCTACGATATAACGAATGACTTACCGGCGTTTGGTGATCGTGAAGACATGCTGGAGCTGGTTGGGAATTTGATGGATAACGCCTGTAAATGGGCAAAATCAGCAATTAATTGTAGCATTTCAGGAAATAACACCGTTTCAATTTTAGTTGAAGATGATGGTCCAGGATTGTCAGAGGATGAGCTATTAAGACTCGTTACGCGAGGTAGTCGTTTAGATGAGTCTGTGGAGGGGCATGGGCTTGGACTCGCAATTGTTGCCGATATTATCAAGCTCTATGGTGGGCAAATAAAGTTTGGTAAATCTCCAAAGCTGGGCGGCCTGAGGGTGGAAGTCAACTTACCTTTGGCTTAGGAATGGAAAATCAATAACCTTTATCTCTAACTCGCCTTTTTGCTCCATCTCAAACGATCTCAATCGTTGCGTAGACAGAAAATTACTCCAGCATTTTCTGCATACAGTCCATCCCTGGACATAAACCACTATGCGCCTCTTGAGATCGTTTGATACGAAACAAAAATCCTTTGTTACAGTTGTAAAGGTTATTAAATTTCCATTCCTTAGGGATGGAAATTTAATAACGTTGTCCTTAAGATGAGGTAATTTTTCTTCTGCTTAAACTATCTCATGAGAAGAGAAGTTCTTCTACACTGTGGGGCAGAGCCTAGAGCTTACCCTAGAGGAAAAGATTGAAATAAGAATAAATCTCAGTATTATTATATTTAATGTGTCGACTTTCTAAAAAATTGCTGGCTCTTGTTGTTTCGCTGCTAATCGGGGTGCTTCCATACCAAAGTGTATTTGCGGATGTTACTTCCTCCCTTGATGTAGGCGAAGCTACTTCTAAAATGGCTGATCTGGATCATGGTCAAATGGATATCCAGGTTGACCAGGCTGCGGATCATTGTGACGACTGCGTTACTGGTGATTGTTGTGCCGACGATGTCTGTTCTTCCGGTCACTGTACTTCGGGTGCAATTGCGCTGCTATCGGTTTTTCCATTACCCACGAACTTTGTAACCACGTCCAATACTGTTAGAACAGATGATGGTTTTGTCAGTAAAGTACCCGCCTCATTCTTTCGCCCACCCTGGGCCTGATTTCCCTGCGTTTGATCGCTAGCATTATCGCGATTACCCCTTAAATACCCATTAGTTGATTTAACTTAGCAGTGCTTGCTGCTAAGAGCAGAGGAAAAAAATATCATGAGCAGACTCTACAACCCACGATTCATCGAGGGCGTTAACCTGCCTCGCCGTCGAGTTGTTCAGGGACTCGCTATCGGCGGAATAGGGGCGA
>JAUTBT010008586.1:0-25112 GCA_032361225.1 Lepetodrilus schrolli
TGCGGGTTTCCTCCTGCCCTAAACTGACAAGTCGTGATATAAGTGAAAGAATCTTGAAAGCGACTTAAAACCAAAATACAAAAAAAACACAAAGAAAAAACAATTATTGTCCAAAGAGCGGCCGGGCTACTGACCTCTCCTCCTCGTTGACCACACTGAGGGTGGAAACACCACCGGTGGTCATTGGACTGCCCTGCATGCTGACTGGTGACTGGTGGCTGCTGACCACTCCAGAAGCTGTGCCACAACGACTGGAATGTGAGCTAGAGAAGAGACCTGTAATAAGAACAGTTTCTAGATGAGTGGCACCATTAGGGGTGGATTGAGAGGGGTGGGTTGTTGATTTGGAAGGTGTGGTGTGAATTCAGAGGACTGAGTGGATTGAGAGGGAGGGGTGTATATGTATTTAAATAGGATATGGGGAATAGATTAAATGTAAGTTAGAGAAGACCTGTAACGAGTGGCACCATTAGGGATGGATTCAGTAGGGGGTGGGGATTTATTGGGTGGAGGATTCAGATATGATGTGGATTTAGAAGGGATGGGGGTGGGGGGAGTATGGATTCAGGGGTGTGTATGTGGATTTGAATATAGAATGTGGATTCAGAAGGGGAATAGATTCAGTGTAAGCTGGAGAAGATACTGGTGACACTAGATCAGTGGTGCCATCAGGGGTGGATTCAGTGGGTGCAGGCAGTGTGGTGTCAATTCAGAGGAAAGAGTGGATTGAGAGGTGTATGTGGAGACAGAAAGGGGCATGGATTAGTGTGCTATACATTCAATGTGAGTGGGACATGCAGTTAGGGGTGAATTCATTGGGGGAATGGATATGGGATTAAGAAGGTGTGTAGATACATTGGTGACATGACATTTGCAATGTTAATTATATATTACAAAACTGGCCCTGAAGAAATTTAACTTGAATTTTCTTTAAGTTTTACTTATTTGAACTAAGTTTTACTTATTTTGTTAAAGTTAATACCCCTAACATTAATTTCTGAATAGAAAAACAACATATTTTCAGTTTGGAAAATCACAGCAGTTATTATCTTCAGAACAATCAATAATTCAATGATAAAATATGTCTGAAATTGGTCATAATTTGTTTTACCCGTGAAAGCAAAGCAGTAAGTTTTTGAAATAACGGAGAGACACTGCGGTATCTATGTTATTAGCAGCAGGAAGAAGACTACAGAGCATGTAGTTATAGCGATCAGGCCTCACGATAACTGACAAGTGTAGAAAGAATGACACCTGGATCCTGGTACATAGCACAATTTACATGGCTGGTATAACTGTCAATCACACGCCACACAAAGCACTTGCTGCCTCTCATTATATGCCTTGTTTAGGGGTCATTATGCACCCTAGTGTTCTCTGTTAGACAAACAATCATCACACAATCATCAGACAATCATCAGACAATCATCCTCACTGAGATATTTAACACTGCATAATTTACATGCATATCCTAGATCCACTGAATTGCTGTTTGTTCATTAGCTTACTGCTAGATATAGGTTTCAACAAGACTGACTTAGCAATCGTAGTTTTCCGTGTGTATATGTACACCTCAGCATTTGAGGGTCTTGTCACTTGAGTATCTTGACATGCAATCATGGTTGTCGATAGTATGACCAAGCATTCCTTAATATGCTCTGTTGCTGGGATATCCATGACTATCAAAACTTATGGAAGAATTATCTTTATTTTTTTTTATTCAAAGAATAAACCACAGACAAATTATATAAATAGTTACGTTCTAAACAGTTATGTATAACTGTATACTTTATGCTGGATTTTAATAATTAAAAAAAAATATATAATAATAATAATTTAAAGTTATAATAAATACAAATAAATATTCATTGTGTAGCTCTACATTTATATGGTGTATATTTATTAAGAAAAAAGAATACAAAAAAAAGAAACTGATTTGCAATTAGAAATAATTATTATGTAATTGCTAGGGCTATCAATGTATAATAACCTAATTTGATAACTGATATTACATGATGTGACAAAGAATGGCATTATATATGATCAACAGATTATTGCCAGATTGTATTTCTGTATTGTAAATACCATACATCAAGAATAAAACCAGACACTCAGATAACACAATTTCTGGTCCTAAGGCCAAATAATGTTAGTGTATTGTTTCTCAGACACAACCGTCTGTCCCAAAAATGCTATATGTATGTACAATTTTTACTGCCATTTTGAAATAAAAACAGATTATAATTAAATTATGCTCACTCTTTGTTCAGTTATTGTCCATTTCAGTTAATTTTTTATATTGGTGATGTTCTTTCTTATTCAAACTTCTAGTGTAATTCTGCCTACTGACTAGTAATGTCTCAATAGGACCATACATTTAAACATAAAATATCAAGTAAAAACCTGTTTACATCTGCATGTTTATTTCCACCAAAAACTAAAACTAAATATGCATGCTTACCTTCTGGAATATTTAAAACACATTCTCTGAGAAACGATATAATATTTTTGCATGGCCTAATTTATGATATTTACAATACATGAAAACACTTGGATAATAATCTCTACATAATTATTGTGCCCTGTAATTTCAGTTACCATATGGTGCGTTTATGAAAATCATTTTGCTAAGCATGTGTGTCCACTCTCTACCAAAAAAAATATTAGCAAACAGAAACATATTATCCTGTGTCGGTATATCATTCAAATATTATATATCTAGTTATTTTATTTTATTATTCATTTTATTATAGATTTATTATATCATATATAATTATATTAACCTTATTATTTTATCTATTCAATTACAATTTAAGAACAAATATAAATGATATTATATTTTATTAGTTTATTTAGTTTATAAATAGGTGGGGGTTAGAGAATTTTCAATATATTTTGCTCAGATGCACATTAAAAAAAAGGACAAGCATATTACAATATTTCACTTAAAAAACATAAGACTGCCACATACTTGGATTGAAATCGAAGGCGGTTGAGGTGTGAGGTGATCGCCCCATTACGCTGTCCGTGTGTTCCATTGGCGATCCCTCTGGGTGGAGTTTGTGTATGGACAGACAGTCATTTAGGAGATCTGGAGGTGTCATGTCCATCTCTTTCTTCATCTGGAGAGAACAATTTCATTCAGAAACTTAGAGGTGTATAATAGTACAAAAAGCACAAAACTGTTGAAACAGTGACAAGTGAAAGGCTTATTATGATTAATCATTGTGGAATACCAATATATATGCACATCTAGAGCTATATGAAATCTTGATCATGTAGTACATGCCATAATCATAAGGCCTTCTAACGTTATTATTTATACAATAGATAACAAGACAGGATATACATGTAATACAGCTGAATATTACAAATGTCAAAGCATATGACAATTCCTTTGACAATACACAGTACGTGGTCAACATATCCCATCTAATGTTTTACAACTAAAAGATCCCACGTTAGAATTTGCCATTAATTTTCCTGGGTTAAATGAGGGCATGTGTTGTACTCTACAACCATCCATCAATCTATTAATCCACCTGACACACTACTAGCCTGAACACCCGTGACAAGCACAATCAACAAGCAGCTTGGCTGAGATCCAACTGCCATATTTCAATCTTGTGCCGATCTCGAGCTGGCTCTGAATAGTGCACTGCTCAGCAACGCAGTCAAGAATCAGCAGCAACACCACAGTCAAGCAGGAGTAACAACACAGTCAAGCAGCAACACTGTCCAACAGCAACACAATCCAGCAGCAGCACAGTCCAGCAGCAACACAGTTGAGCAGTCAAACGACAATATTTGAGTAGTCAGAAAGTAACAGCCAAGGAATAACACAGTTGAACAGCAACACATTCTAACAGCACCAGTCGAGTAATAGCACAGTCAAGCAGCAACACAGCTGAGTAAGACAGTCCAGCAGCAACACAGTTGAGCATCAGCATAGTCAATCAACAACACATGCATTTGAGAACCAGCACAGTCAAGCAAAAATACAGTCCATCAGTGAACAACACATTGAAATAGTTGAGTAATAACACAATCAATCAAACAACACTCTATAACTGCTTAATAGAAATTCAGTTGACCAGTCGAGCAGCAACACAGTCAAGAAGCAACAGTCTAGCAGAAACAGAGCTGAACAGCTGAACAGGTGAGCAGCTGAACAGGTGAGCAGCAAAACTGTCGATCAACAGCACAGTTAAGTAACAAGCCAGTCGAACAGTCAAGCAGTAACACAGTCAAGCATCAACAGTTGAGTAACAACAGTCGAACAGTCTTGCAGAAACATAGTTAAATAGTCTTGCAGCAATGCAGTCAAACAATTGAGCATCAATGCAGTAAATCATGACAGCAGTACAGTCAGTCAATTGGCAACACAATCACAAAACACAAACAGTTGCCAGTTTTCCCTGCTATAGGCACAGACACTGCTCTATAGGTCATCTCCAGTTGCCTCCAGCATGTAGAGAGTTAATAAATACAGCAGAACAGCTTGTTTACTCTTCTCTCAATATGAAGTGCTCTAGTTAGCTCTTTTACTTAGCTGTCCATTCTTACAACCATTTATTTACATGGATTGTAATATAAAACATTCATCTCTGTTGTTATTTACATGGAGGGTAATGCAAAACAGTCATATTTCTTGTTATTTACATGGAGTTGTAATGTAAATCATTCATGTCTGTTGTTATTTGCATGCACGATAATGCAAAACATTAATATTTGTTGTTATTTACATGGAGTTTAATGTAAAACATTTATGTTTGTTGTCACTTACATGGAGAATAAAGTAAAACATTCATATTAGTTATTTTTAATAATTTATAGAAAGTGTTATGTAAAACATTCATGTTTGTTGTTATTCTTAACAATTTATATAGAGTGTAACGTAAAATATTCATGTTTGTTGTTAATTACATGGAATGTAATATAAAACATTCATATTTGTTGTTATTTACATGGAATGTAATATTCATATTTGTTGTATGTTTGTTACACATCATCTGGATTATGCTCATTTACAACATTTGTTAACAAATTCTGAAGACAGCAACATGACCAAAAATGCTGTCTTTATGCCACATTTTTGCATCTTGTTTTGTGTGCATAATATTAAGAATATACATGTATAGAAAAGACTAGCTTCTATGTATTTGATATATGGTAAAAATCTTATAGCTGTGTGACATAAGCTATCAATGCACAAACATTAGAAACCATTGTATTCAATCAATATTACTTTACTTATACCAATAACTAGAATTTAGAGTAAAGATCTAATCAATATGAATCAATATCAAATTATCGATTTCTCATTCAAAAAGGATTAAGATAAATAAAATAAATAAATGCAATGACATTCAAAATGTGATATCAGTGATAAACTATCACTCATGTCAGTGTAGATTTAGTCTCTGTTTGTTATTGTGACGAGGCTTAATGTATACCGAATATGATCTGCTTTCATGTAGTAGTACTGTATTCTGTCGGGGAAAATAACCCAATGAATCTGACTAGCATTTAGTGTGAATGGGTTCACACTAAATGCTACTCAGATATCATATACAACTTTTGTCTTAATGTTTTTTAAAGTGACAAACATAAATTGATATTGTATAAAATTGATGATCCTACACCACATACAATAATGTATTTCCTTCCAAATGATCTGTTACAATAAAGTCTCTAAACCATCCGACCGAGGACAAATTGCAGCATACTCTTCTAACCATGTGACTAACAGAGGGGAATCCCCATGAATAGGCACTATTTTGTAAACAATCCTTGTTTATCATTGGCAGGTAAAAGGATTTATTTTGATGTGTTTGTGTGGCATTTCATACCTGAAAGTGTGGGTTCTGGCAAACATAGCTCTACATATTACATATGACCAATAATAAAAACAGGCATAAGTAAAATCACGCCACACCAACCACATAGTGTACAAGTCCTTTTAAATTAAAAAAAGAAAAGGCCCATTAAATTTTCAATACATATTCAATACAAAATCAGTTAATGATGGCTTACTTTCCTACTTCCTACTTTTTACTTCTTATTGATAAGCTATAAAAATAGTGTTGTCTGATCTACTAGTCCATTTTCTATGACGTCCATTTTCATTTCTACAACAGCAGTACACTTCTACATGTACACTGGTATATATTGAATTTGTTGCAGATTCTTCCAATATCTCTGGAGATTTACTATAGTAAACAATCTCCAATTTTTATGTTTTCATAGCAGAATTAAAACATTGTGACATGTAAAAAAATTTACTAGCAAAATCTTGCTTCCATTGTTCAAGATGACGTTGAGAATGTTGGATGAGAAACTCCAGATGACAATGACAGCCATTACAATAACATAATCTCACCCCACTGTGATGATATGGTATATCAATCACACATATCTAAATATATAACAATTAACAATGTTACAATGTAACAATAAACAAATTTAATTAATGGCATACAATCATGATTTGTTTACATATTTGATGGTCAAACATATTTTACCTGAAAGTATGTACATTTGATTTGCCTACACAAGTATATTGGGCAACAAGCTACATTTCTGCAGGTCCCACTAGTGTTCAATATTTTCAGATTTACTTTTGTATATTTTTTTTTATCTCGTGATAAAAAATACAAAACTATGGAGAAAAAAAGAAGAAGAAAATATTGAAAACCAGTGGGACCTGCACAAATGTAGCTTGTTGTTCAAAATACTGGTGTAGACAAATCAAATGTACATACTTTCCGGTAAAAATATGTTTGACCATCAAATATGTCAACAAACTGTGATTGTAGGCATATAAGGGGCAGTAGCCTTTTGCAACATACATATCTAGCTTTATATTACTTTAGCAATGAAGAATTTCCAAATGTCAATAGGCTTCAGGTACTCTTCAAGAACTTGGAAACAGATTCCTCAAATCAAGTTCTAAAATTTGGTAGGAATCTTCCCCATAAAATATCTGCTGGCGCTTACGGTAATTTATTTTGTCGAGTATATTTCAGCAAACCTGCAAATATTTCCTTGAAATTATAATGCAGTGCTGTTCAAATAATAACATTATAATACAAACCTCTTTAGACAAAAGTAATAAATATATGTTAAATCATCCTTTTCTAAAGAAAAGCAAACAAGAAATATTGGAACTGCACATTATTTAAAAAAAATATTTGGCCAAATATTATGGAGAGAAAAAAAATGACTAAAATATTCATGCACAGCGGATCAGCAATTTGTTGTCAGCTTTTAACACCAGGGCTTAAAATGAGTGGAGTGAAAAGCAAATTTCCATGTAGTGTAGCACGGTGAATGCTTGCATCAGTGCTATAAGTAAATACTTAAAGAGCTTTGATATGTATCTGGAATGGGACATTGTCAATCTACCCACTTCTGGTAGCCATGATGGTGCAAACAGTAAATTACAACAGTAGTCTGAGAAATTAGCATGCCTTCCCCAACTACATCAATTCATCAAATCTACTGATATTATGTAATCGGCTCAAATAAATCCATTAAAAATATTGATCATACTGAATCACATGATAATATTCTTTTATGAACTTGTTTTCAATATAGGCACAATTAAATAACAAAATTCCGACAATATATATATTCAGAATGTGATATGAAATTTTCTTTCTATGATTTCTACAGATACACATCAAGGATAAATTCCCATAAACATATACTTCTCTTATTTTAAACGGTTATTCCAATAATAGGACAATATAAAGCAGTTTAGACATGACCCTAACATAAAGGAGTGATCACTATTAAATAATTTATCGCAAAGAATTAGCATAGTCAACAGTGAAATCAGGAGTACTTGTATGTTAAAATCTTTAGGTAATAGTACCTTTAATAATTATAGTAATAATAATAATAATAAGTTTAATAATAATGTAGCTAAACTATCATTTAAATAATGGTGGAGTGACTACATTAAAATAAATATATAGTGAGTATATTAAAAATATTAAAAGACACCCCCCCACCCACACTTCAATATGTCTTCTGGATTATCCAAGACCACTGATCAATTTATGGCATTTCATGCTGCCTGCAACTGCGAGAAGGTTAACATTCTCCATGCTGGATCAACAATTCTAATATGGACATGTTATTCTTGATACTAAACTTGTACATGAAACACTGACCGACTAATTTACAAATTGGCTAAATCATCGTGTCAAATTGTGCTCATAGCTTTTTAATTGTCCATTGCTTTTTTCCAAGACGAGTAATTAGTCCTATCTGTGGATGATAATGACTTTGTTAAGTCAGTCAACATACTACCATGGATATAAACATACGACAATGGATATAAACTCACACTCTTCCACAAACAAAAAGAGGGTCTCTAGAGAGCAAGCTTACTGTCTCATAAACAAAATACCATATTAAACAATACTGGATGCTTAAAGAAAAATGTGAAATATGCTTGGAATGCACCTTTAAACTCCAAACGGGGAATTTCTATATAGAAATGGGAATTCCTGTCTGTTTAATTGCATGAGTGAGTCAACGTGTCAACATGGATATCTCATTCAGACCCTTGTTATTGTTGTATGTAAACATATAAGGCATAGCAATTTGAAACACGAGTAAACCAGCTTTATGAGAGTAGTAAACATGTATTTAACATTCGGACCCATTGTTTGGGTTTAGTTTTCCATGAAATTATTTCAAGATGCTTGATGACATTATTGCTTACCACCAAAGAACACATTGTCCAATATTGTTGGATTTTGTTCTTTCTTTCAAAATTTTAGTCTAAATCTCCATGATTTATACTAAAAATGTGAAAGAAAAATAAACTAGAAAAATCTGTGTTTGACATAATCATATGCCATGTAGTTTAATTAATTAATAATTTGATCTTTTACTGAAAATAAATACGAGGAAAATCATGATAATTCTTTTTCAAGTTCTAAATCATGGGGGAGAAAACATAATAGGAAAACCTGTAACATAACCATATGCATTGAAGTTTAATTAATGTATTATTTGATCTTGTGTACACCCTATCTGGTAGCTTATTGTGCAGGTACAAAAATAATGAAGACAGATCACCTGTCAGGCCAGGAGGTTCAGTAGTACTCACAGGTTAAATTCACTGCAATTTGCCGATATCTATTTCATGGATCATGCAGGTTTATAATCATACTATGAAAATATATAACAATCATAATTTACCAAGATGTAAATTATGTATAAAAATATTTTTTTATGAAAATAGAAAATTCAATGACAATGATGTATAAAATATTCATTTAAAGCACAATTCCCTTCCAAAAGAGGATACAACTGCCAATGATTTTGCTATAGAAAATTAATTTAAACAAAATTTCTTTCTTAAAAATTTATTTAAAAAACAATGCTTTTGACATAGAACTATTAATTAAAGCATCATTCCCTTCTAAAAGTAAATATAAAAATTGTAAATTATTTTGCATTGGAATGTAAGTCAAAGCTGCATCTAGTGTAAGTATACATATAATATGAATACATACAGTATACTGAATACTACATATGTACATGCGTATCAGCATACAATATACCAACCAGACCTCTTTTGTGGCTGCACACATGAGACCTCAAGCACTTACTAGAGTCAAAGGAACACACTGTATACTCAGGTGCTGGTATGAATAACTTACAGCATTGTTACGTTTGAAAAGTTAAAAAAACACACACCCAACTAATGATACATTACATAGGTTATACACCTTTAAATGCTACTGAAATATTGAGACCAGAATCTAATAAGCCTCACTTTTAATTTGTATCTACAGAAGGTAGAAAATTAGCAATATTATTAAAACTGCTATTTATTGAATGAAGTGTTAAAAATATTTTGATGATTTTTGTAAAAATGAACCACATTTTAAGTGAAAAATATTAATTAAGATCAGTGGTACAAATATAGATGGTAACCTGATAGGTAACTATAGTACCAAGATAGACTAAATACTAATTAGCAATGGTACCAAGACAACCAATTATACCAAGACAGATGGTACCCTTATAACTATTAGTGATACCCTGATAGATATTTACCAATATAGATATTGATACCTCGTGAGCAGCCTGAAGAATTATTTTGTTAAATTTCATTTTTTTATAATAATCAAATCATGTTCTTAAAGAAATATTTTATTACTTGTCTATTCCAAAAGAAACTATATGATATAAATATTATTTCTGAGTTATCCCTGACATTGTTGTAATGTCAAGGAAGGATTATAAGGAACGATGCATGACTCTGCCAAAAAGTAACCACAATGGCACAATTGTGTACAATCGATAACCAAACCAGTACACATAACACACTAAAACTGAATACCTCGGATTCTATAACAAATGTTTCATTTCATTGCCACAAACATTGACATTTTCATTAGACAATCATGACTAATATTGACCATGCAAGAATTAATTCATGTTTATGCTCTGGGCATTATTATACCTTCAAACTTTGATCATAGTAGTATAGTGCCACTGATTATAATAGAAGCATGTCTGTAAATTTAATACTTTAGTTTGCCTTTGAGCAAGAGTCAACAGCATTTATAATAGTGCGAATCAACACTAGTTGTGAGTATATAATAAACAATTGCATACATGCATAATGAAACCATACTTATCCTGGGATTTGAACTCATACTGGTCTAGACGTGAGATTAACGCTCTACCAAATATAAGTGATCAGAATATTACTGAGAATGTCTGGGCACTAATAAACAGATTGATCTCATTATTGAAGCAGAATGGCGTGATAGACAATTACATAGGCATATCTAGGGGTTACAGACAGAGATATAAAATATGTATGACATAGAAGCAAGAGAATTCAGAAAACACTAGATCTAGAAACATTAATAGCCAATATACAGCACAGTGGTTTAGAGGTAGCAAGTCTACCTTGCAACCCAGAGGTCCCAGTTTTGAGCATAGCTAATGTAATTGTGTAGCACTCTTGAGCAAAGTACTTAGATCTGCCCCAGTCTACCCAGCTGTAATATGGGTACCCAGTGGAATGAGATGGAATTGTGAAAATTAAAATTCTAGTGCCTGATAAATGGCTGCTTGGGTTGTATAGTATCCAGGGAGTTGAGGAGGTGAAATTAGTGCACATTGATATATTGACTAGGGTAATTTGGTTATTTATTTATTATTTTTTAAAATTTATTTATTTAAAATGTCATCGCTGAGATTGTTTTTCTGAGCACTTTCGGATTTTACTATAAATTATCACTATTTTAATTTTATTATATTTATTTTATGAACAATGCTTAATAAGATGTATACATAGAATAACCTCTCTGCACCATCCATTTAATAAAATCCCTGATCTTATATTTATCATACAGGTCACTGTCAGAAGCACGAAGACATTCCCAGTTATGTATAGCATTGTCAAGTACCATCTACAGAAAGTTAACACCAGATAGCTCAGAAGAACATACTTATATATACCTTTGTACTGGGCGCATGCATGTACCATTAAACAATTTATTACATTTTGAGAGTCAGTTCAACATGCGATTGACGTCACTTTGTTTGTCACATTGCCAAGCAGCCAATGGCAACGGATCTCTGCCTTCAACACAAGCAGAATTCTGAACCAACTTTCAATAAGCAGTAATGGCAGCTGACGAGGCTATCCTTCTCGACCATAGCAGTAAATACTGAGCATTGATTACTAACAGACGAAAATAGACATGCATGAATGAACTCCATGGCAGGTATTTGTCTTGAAGAATGAATGAAATAAATCTGCAAGAATTTGCTTCGTAATGCTGCAGAACAATGCACTGGATTTTGGATTAAACAAAAACAATATATAATTCAAATTTAGTATCAAATTGTGTAGTATCTCATTGTATTCTGTCTTTAAAAACAGCAATAAAATTAATTAATTAAATACCCACCTTTTCTTAAGATAGTATTGATGATCAAGCACATATTGAATAACACAAGTTAATGTCATACATGGATGTTAATTCTTTTTATGTTGTTTAATATTTATCAGGATTATACATCTATATGTGTGTGTGTGTGTGTGTGTGTGTGTGTGTGTGTGTATGTATGTGTGTGTGTGTGTGTGTGTGTGTGTGTGTGTGTGTGTGCGTGTGTGAGTGCATATGCATATTTATATGTGAGGGTGTAAATTATTAAGTAAACTCAAGTAGCGATCGAGCACCTACAGGTAGATATGACAAACACATTTAGAACTAGACCGTTTCTGCCTCTGCCTACTGACAATTTACCTTTTAACTCACTCACACAAAGTGCATCTGAGCAGCGCTACGCTGGATTTTTGCGCTATACAAATATTTACATATCATATCATATTTAAATGACTAATTCGGATATCTGCCCATTTAACTGCTCTCACATCTACCAACAATGCAATTTTTCACAAAATACATAATCCGAGTTTTTTTAAAGTTATAATTTTAAAAATAAGGGAATTGAAAACGTAAAACAAATAATATGTTCTTACCTTCTTCTTCTGCTGGTCCTTCTGGCTGTGGTTCTTGACGTGTTTCCGCAGAGAGCTGGGATCTGTGTATCGTTTGCTGCATGCCGGGTACTGGCAGGCATACGGCTTCTGCAATACATGACCAAAAACAAGTATATTTCATGGGCAGAGACATTTGTACTGATGAAAGAATTATTTTGAAGGCAAATAAAATGCAGGCAATTGTGATTGCAGCAGAAAACAAGCCCAGGCTGCATGTACCAACCAATGTCCATGGGAAATAAATCTATCCCTGGATAAATAAATTAGTGGATGTACATGGATCTGCAGACATTGCCATGCCTGAAAATGGTTTATGCAAAATTGAGATTCTGTAAATTTACTTAAAAGTTTTAAACCCATTCTGTTATAATTTGGAAACAAATGACTTGAATGTGAACTATTATGAATATAAAAGTGTCAATGTAACACAACTAAATCACGTCAAAATCTTAAATTCAATAAATCTCTGATTGCAGTTTTATCATTCTATTTTAAAAAAATCTATAGATACATGTAAAAGTATAGTCCTACTTCAAAGTTTATAGATCTAATATTTCAAAATGTTATTTATGTATTGACTTCCATGAATTCTTGTAAATAATAAAAGGATATTTATTTACTCAGTTTTCAATAAATTTATTGGCCACAATAAGGATATTTGTGTTTGATCTATGTAATATAATTTTCTTTTAATGTGTCAGATTAGACATGTTTATGGTGCTACAAGTTCAATATGTTAAATTTATTCCTATATTACAGCAAGGGGACCGTGTTATGATCACGTGGGATGCACTGACGTTATTCACAACATTACTGCTGATCAAGCTTACCTCGGTTCTTTCCAACTATAATTATAAATGTTTTTTCAACCAATCACAGTGCCAGCTTGTTTTAAATAATCAGGTCAGTAATTCCTTTGATTCAATTTTGATACATTGTGTCTTTATATAACTTTTGACCAGCAGTTTTAAATCATTCATAAACAGTTTTTCATCACCTGTCCATCAATCCCATCTCCTCCTTCAGTGATATTTATTGTTCATGCATGTATGTTGTCCATACATGGATTCCCTGTATTCATGCTTTGAATGTTGTGGAATGTTGTTTTTCCAGTCGCCTTCCAACTTAGTTGATTTCGGCAGACCAGTGTTTTTTTGTCGAGGGTGAATGACAAACTTTCGTATTATGTTTTATATAAAAAATCCTAGCTCGCTAGTACATGACATAGGATACACACACAAATATACAGTAATGGCTCAATTAGACAGTTGCTTCATCTTCATAATGCTTTTGCTATCCGATAGAGCTAAATGCATATCATGTGATAGACATGTAGGGTAAGGGAATTGATAATCAAATATAAGCTTGTCCTTACCTATAATGGCCTTAATCAAAGCATTCATGATACAAGTGAATACATGTTCTGAGAGTGGTAATTTGAGGAAAAACTATTCTTATTGACGATCATTTCATTACACATTACCTGTTAGAATCAAGAGACATTAGTTACAACCCGGATATTCCGTCAAAACCCGCTCATGCATGGAAAAACACAGTTAATGCATACAAAAACACTGCTCATGCATAAAATGTTAATGCAAATTAGTTTTAAGCCAGGCTATTGAATCTGATGAGAGAGAATAAAACCCCACACAGTATGTAAATGAACCAGTTTTATTAAGAATCGCTCGTGTGTAAATTTGTATGACTGACCCTTGAGATGAAATGACACCTTGGCTATTATAACAGTTTTGGTGCGTAATTATGGGAAAGGTTCTGATGTGGTATATTCGACAAGTATACAAGGCGATTGTTTACGCGGTGTGCTGTCACCATCAAAGAGCTATACATGCCAGCGATCGCTATCACACCGTTATCAGATGGTAAATCATAGTACCGACCAACTAATCAATCTGTCATCTTTCTTTCTGACCGTTCAGCTTGTCACATACTCAAAGCCTATCCCTAAAATGTCCATAGTTAAGTGCTATCTGTTATCAAATATCTTAAGACCAGGGATTTATGGTCTACCTACATAACAAACAAAGGATAGCAGCGTTATCCAGCGTCTAATTGATATAGCTCTCCATACAAAAAGGTTACAAAATGACCAGTGGTCAAAGAATAATCATACAATGTTATTTATTTCTAAGGAATAATTACACAATGCTATTAATTTATAAGGAAATTATACAATGCTATTAATTTCTAAGGAATAATTATACAATGCTATTAATTTCTAAGGAATAATTATACAATATTATTTATTTCTAAGGGAACAACTATATAATATTATTCATTGCTAAGCAAACACATTTTCCTAATGTTTTCTTTTTTCATTTCTATATCATGATAGTGCTTGCTGGATGAAGATAAAATGCAGTGAGTTAGTTATACATGGATTTATAAACCCAAATTTTGATGAAATTAAAGTGACTCAAACACTAAATTCATATTGTATAAACCTAAAGAACTGATGATCCTACACCACGTACAGTGATTGATTTCCTTCCAAATGATCTGCTATCAATAAATAAGCTAATTTTCTTGGCAGTAAGTTTGTTTATTTTCATAGACTATGTTAGTCACGTGGTTAGAAGAGTATGCTGTGATTGGTCACCGGTCAGATGGTTGAGAGGTCACATGCTCCTCGCTCACCTAGCAGTCTATGTAAATAAACAAACTGACTGCTCGGAAAATAAGCTGATTATCAATAATAGCCCATTTGGAAGGAAATCAAACATTTTCAAGTTGGTCAAGAATTCAGAAAATCATGAAATTCTAGAAAATATTTAGAAAGATTGGGTCTGCAAGAATTAAAAGTTATAAATGACAAATTGTAGCACTATACTACACTACACTTTCTTTTATTTCTTTTATTTAAAGTGACTCAAACACTAAATTCATATAGTATAAACCTGACGAACTAATGATTCTACACCACGTACTGCTTACTTGATGAAGATTAAATGGAGTGAGTTGATTATGCATGGATTTATTAACCCAAATCTTGATGAAATAACAGTGACTCACACTAAATTTATATTGTATAAACCTAAAGAAGTGATGATCCTACACCATATGTAGTGTAGTGTAGTATAGTGCTACAATTTGCCATTTATAACTTCTAATTCTTGCAGACCCAATTTTTCTAAATCTTTTCTAGAATTTCATAATTTTCTGAATTCTTGACCAACTTGAAAATGTTCAATTATGGATAATATGACTTATTCCTTCACCACTTATTATTATTATTATTTTTTAAGACTAGTACACTATCGCTGGAATAATAAAAATAATTTTATATAAATAATTGTGTTGATGGATCTATAAACCAGGGAATCAAATAACTATGGCCTTATATAAAAAACCAAAAAAAATTAAATTTAAAAAAAAAACAAAAAAAAACATGAAGCAGGACTTACTGTGTCGAGATGTGTGCGTTGATGTTTGGCGCGGTCTGAGGAGTTGCTGAAGGCCTTGGTACATCCAGCATGCTGACATAGGTATGGCCTCTCTCCAGTGTGTGACCGTAGGTGTATCTTCAGATTCTCCAGGCGAGAAAATGCCTTCTGACAACCCTCAAACTGAAAACAGTAACACAGACAGACTTTAAGAGTTAGTATATCAATTTGGATTTTTTTTAAAAATAAAATAAAATAAAACAATTATAAATGTTTTAAAATATAAATCTTTTTTTCAAAAATTCTAAAAATCCTAAATGTTGTTATTTTATTTAAAATTTGTCTCCAATGTCTTCAATAAGGAATGGATTTCTTCTCCTGTCATCCCTTTTGTAATCTTCGAATTAGAAGAAAGCTTCTATAGCTAGATGCTTATATTATTACTACATGTCAGACAGCAGGAGTATATTCAGGATTTAATTTAAACATTTCATTTTAAAAACTACATATGGCTAATTTTATTCATATTTTTATATTTTATTTTTGTCAATAAACATTGAAGTACATTTATGATTTTTATACTTCCCTTAAATTGCCATCATACCCTTAAATTATCATTATACATATTGAACTAATAACGTTGGACTATCAGTATCAGCCGGTGCTCGCAGGTTTACTGCAACATTCAGCTCTTCGGGTGTTGTGAGTTTCCTCCTGCACTAAACTGACAAGCCGTGATATAAGTGAATCTTGAAAGCCACAATTGAAAAAAAAAAATTATTTAAAAAAAAATTAACTAATATCTCGATCATGTATACGGTATTACATCAAATTGAAAATCAGTAATAGGTTGACCTATTCACATATATAAATTGTCTTCTCTTATCCCAAAATAGCCTGGTCCTGTCAGATGCTTTATATACTTGTATTATATACATAGAACTTGTATTATATACAACTTGTATTATATACATAGAACTTGTATTATATATATAGAACTTGTATTATATACATAAAACTCAGATGCTTTATATACTTGTATTATATACATAGAACTCAGATGCTTTATATACTTGTATTATATACATAGAACTATCACAGGGGCCATTGACCAACCTAATTTATACACCCGGATGACAACACCATCGATCTTCGACACAATAAGGACTTACAAGGTCGACTATGTCCGGCCCCAATATATAGACTACTGGGTACGGCATATACACATATAGATCTTTTGTCACATATAAACTATTGGCAAATACTCCACATGATTTGTAGCTTAAATGGCTTGTATTGGTCATATTTGAATACAAATGGCTATCTGATAGTGACATACATTAATGAACTGGCCATAGAAAGGCATAGAGATCGACTAAGCGACATAAGCAGATATGTGCTCGGAACTAATTGGAAGGTTTCCGTTATGGCGGAAATGGGCAAGAGGCATTACGGAAATAGGCAAAGTTGTCTTGAAATATATTATTAACTTTAATAAATAAATCAATGTTATATACTGAATTATTATACGTACATAGAATAGACAATCTAAATGAAATTATATAGAATTTATTTCTTAAATATCAAAGCAGCATTTTGATTGGGATGGGAATCCCACGACCATACCGCCATAATGGAAACCTATCACTTAGGTACAAGTGTACATCTCATTTCCAAGTTGTCGAGAAATTGCTATGATAAATAGAAAGGTTGACACACATGTAAATTGTACACTTCGAGAAAATTTGTTGGGGCTACAGATATAATTTAATTAACGAACCACGCTTGGAGAAGACATAGCTTTTATGTATGGTATGTAGGCTGACAGATTAAAAAATTGAAATCATTGATATTTCTTAAATTTCTCAATACATGGCACAGGAAACATTCCTTTAACCCTCTCCCTGCTGGAAATAATTTACTTCAGAATTTATGTGAAATAGAAGATTAAATTTAATTGTATCTATGCTAGATTATTTAACATTAACTCTCTTCTAGATGCTTTAAAGAGCAGTGTATGTGCCTAATTCAGCATCTGACAGTGAGGAGGTTAAATGAATGTTATATCAATGGCACCAATTAAGGTTTACGATCAAGCTGTATCCTAGTACTTATAAGTACTAAACGTCCTAATATAAGGGTAATCCATACTATTAAGCGAATTTCCCTGATTGAGAAATGGGATTTTAATATTCTTGAATCTTAAATATGTTACACAAGTAAATTAAAGTTGATTCGATGAAAGTCTGGAATATTGAAATAAGTATAAACAAAAAAAAATATATATATATATTTAGTGAATTTTAACAAACTGTTAGGGTCATAACACCTATGTCATAGGTTTGATTTGATTGGCTGTGGGTCAAATGTCAGTAAGTCACATATCGCTCACATTCATCTCGAGCATTCCACTGGAGCTTCAAGCGTAACATACCACCTCTTGAAACTCAGAAATATCTTGCATTATATGTTTATTAGCTGTATTGGATATTAGGACATATTTACTATACAGATTCTAAAATGTGCTGATGCATTGATGGAAGTTCAATCAAATGTCATCACACCACTTATACAAGCCATTTTTTTTTGTATGGGTTTGAGCAATGGGTTTGGTTCAGTCATTCATTGTATCCATTCAAGCATAGAAGGCATGCATTGTGAACAAGCATTAAGCAAAACCATTGAATGACAATATTGTGCTAGCACCACCTGATTGACAAGGGGAGACAATACAAATCATGTCATCCAGTAGTGAACTTGACCAGGCCGGATTCAGCCATTAAACACCAACATTTGTTAGCCATAGTACGACGGTGTTATTGTCCCCCTTTGTAAAATCATGACACGGTCTCAATTTCACCGAGTGTGAAACTAGATATTGCATGACTCATATTCCGTTGTCTAATTTTTAACAGCAGAGTTGTTCAAGCCAGGACTTCATGTTATGACTTGCAGATCTCCGTCAATAACATGATTGTCACCAAATGATAATCAATTTCTTACATTTCCAGTGGTTCACACCCATTGTCCAACTCTGTCAAAGAGACATGATCTACACATTTATGTAGCCTAAAAGCACTAACAGCATGGACAGTATGTTATGGTTGATGATTGCTTGACATTTAAACGAACAGAATCGCGACGACCAAGTCCTAGATCAGTACTCACAGTTACTAATAAAGGATTATCTGAAACCTAATTTCTGAAAGTTACAATAGACTTCTTATGGCAATGTAACACAATTAATAGATATTAATATTGTATATATGTTTTCTATTTATTCTTTATACATTAATTACTTAATCACTATTCCTAAAGTTATACAGATATAGATGGTTGTTTTGGACTAAATTGGTGCTAAAAATGTTAAATATATTCACTGCATACATAATTTTTGTACCTCCAGAAATCGTTTGAAAGCACTGAATAGAGGAAATAATTGACACTACTCTGTGATGCAATTTGGAATACAACATAGATATGTTAGAGTTATATTCCCTTCATCCTGATCAAGAATCCAAAATATCCCACTTTCTATATGTAATTGAATAAGATAGGGCAAATACCTCAAAGGTAGTTTGAATGTGAATATCAGGACAAAAGGTTATGGAACTTTTTGAGTATGATTTAATTTTCATGGCCAAACTCAAATTTTAAATGGGGATTTGTGAAAAGAACTTGAACATGAAATCGCATTCAAAGACGTATCGTAATCTTGGGTAATATTAGGTCTATTCCATCATACCAATACTTTAAGATATAATAGTACGGTAATTAGAATAACTGTTTTCAATAAAAATAGGAAAATATTGATAACTAGCGTGATGTCAGTGATAATTAAGAAATGACTGTCATTTTATGGTTGTTCACTGAACGATTTGAAAGTGCTGGTTAAACTTGTGTGAATGTCAGAGCTTGCGATAACGTTCTCACCAGAGTTTAACAAGCACTTTTAAATCGTTCATACTTCAGTGAACAACCATAAAATGACGTTCATTTCTTATAATTTCCAATGGCAGTGATAATTTCATAAACTGTGGTGCATTAATGCAATCAAACAGACATTTTCAGTGTGGGTCTTCCGATTGTTGACTAATATTTATGTAGAGCATTTTCTTGATAAATATGATCAGGAAGGAACAGTTATTAAAACAACATAAAGGTAGGAGTTCGTGAGAGGTACTATCCATGTTCTGAATCTTAAAATGCATATAATACTAGCTATTTATCAATGGACAAACTTTTGCTACGATGACCCGATCGTTAAATCGTTAGACATGATATTATTGTTAGAATCTGATAATAGCTACGACTGGAATCATGTAGCTATTACGTTAAGATTCAGTTAGTTGTTAGATGACGTACACGTACACAAAATATGGCAATGAGCTAGATGTAGTCATGAAAACCTGCATCTAGAAAGGAAATAAGTGTAAAATACAATTATGCACTGTTGTAACTGATTCCACTGTGACGTCACTTGGCTTTGTAGTCCAGACACTCATGACGTACAAGAACAATGCTCACATTCCAATGAAAGTAGTTTTGTCAAAGTATAAATGGAAGTTGAAACCTTTTGTGAAGTTTACACGAGTATGAACGCAACAATTTGCCGTGTAAACTTTTGTCACATGACCATGTTTAAGCCAATCGGCAGTCGCGAAATCGTGTAAACGTCATAGTAAGATATTATTTTACTTTAACCCTCTCCATGCTGGATTAAGTTCAGAGACTGCTCTTTATGGCATTTCCAGTTGCCTCGATCATGGAGAGAATAATAGCTGGTTGGATACGGAAATCCTGAAGAATGACAGAGATGTGATAATGTGATATTTGCTACAATATTCTTAATGTGGTCTTACAAATTAGACTGTCGCAATTTAGTGTATTGTCAGAGGTATTTTAATGTGGATTCACCAGTACTGTAACTGTACTATGTTTGTCTAAAAAATAAAGTTAGCTAGGAAATCTATGTGGATGTTTTTTCGTATCTGCATATAGGCAGCTATGTGACTGATTGTTTCATAAAACATCGGTGGGCCAGACATAATCATGAAATAAATAGATTTCTCACCGTGCACTTGTTGGGCTTCTCCCCTGAATGCACTCTCATATGTATGAGGAGCTTGTACCTGGCGTTAAATGGCCGGTACCTCCTCTGACAGCCTGCCCAGAAGCATGTAAAGTCTTCGCCCTTCCTCTGGTCGATGTGCGCCTTCTCCAGATGCCTCACAAGCTCCTCCTGTTCCTGAAACTGCTGATTGCAGTCGATCCACCGACACACCTGCCTCTCTCCGTTGTCCTCCTCAAAGTCCTCCGACTTGCAGGTCTGACTTTGCCCTTGACCTTGGGCCGAGTGGTCATGGAGGTAAAGACCTTGCTGTTGTTGCTGTTGATGTTGCTGTTGATGCTGATGCTCCATGGCTTGGTCATAAGGAGGAGGAGGACGTATCTGGACTCTGCTGTCCATACCATTGTTCATGCTGGTATTCATACCATTGTTCATGCCATTGTTCATACCACCGTTCATACCATCATTCATGTTAATACCGTTCGGCATGTTACTGCTCATGCCATTTGAAATGCCGTTGGACATGCCATTGGACATGCCATTGGACATGCCATTGGACATGCCGTTGGACATTCCGTTTGGCAAGACATTGGACATATCGTTCGTCATGTTATTGGGCATTCTGTTGGTCATTCCGTTTGGCATGCCATTGGACATATCGTTCGTCATGCTATTGGGCATTCCATTGGTCATTCCGTTGGTCATGCCAACGTTCATACCACTTGTGTCCATACTACTATAACCCTGTCCTTGCTGCATGGCCTGCTGGGAAGGAGGCGGGATGTTGCTCTGGATGCTCTGATTGGTCTGCATGTTGAACAACGCGCACTGCTCAATGTAAGGAATCTCGTTCTGAGGTGCCACATACTGATTGGTCATCAGGGCTGGAAATCCGTGACTCTCTGGTGGCCCCATGTTGAAGAAGTCTGTGGTCTCCTGCTTGATCCCGTTGGACACAGAACTCTGCGGGGTGAACCCACTGATCCTGTGGCCACTGGAACCAGATGTGGAGTACGGGCTGTTCCGCGCGTACATGTGACAGAACGAACCCGGCATCATTCCGGGCTGCGGTGATGCACTCGTCGACGACCCCCGCGACCCGTTGAGGATGGTCACAAGTGACGTGGGCGAGATCCGGATGATCTGGTTGAGGTCGAGGCCATCGGTGAACGACGGGGATATGGAGAGGGCACGTTTGTTGGACGCTCGGCCGTAAATGTTCGCCGAGTTCCTCGGGCTCGTGAAGCTGGACAGTGACGGGGACATGTCCACTTGGTACGGAGACAGGTTAGTGCTGTGGAACTGGGAGATGGCGCTACCCGGAGGGTGGTAGTTGTCAGCTTCGCTCCCAACGATGGACACTGTCCCGGTGGGGGTCACCCCGGGCAGTGGCTTGTAGTGGTTCCAGTCCTGGGGTTTGGGGATGGCAGGTTCCAGGAACACGTTCTTGTCGCCGCTGGTGCTGAAGCTGCCCGGAGTGGACAGTGTGTGCCGGTCGGAGACCATGGACATGGCTGGAGTGCTCACCCCTTGGCGCGGACTCACACTTGACCGGATGCTGGACACATCACTGGGGGTGGGGGTGGATGTGCCCAAGTGGTTGGGGAGGTTCAGGTTACCCCCCTTGGTAAAAGGTTGCCGGATCCCGTGTCCGAAGCTCGGCATTGCTGCTCGGTTCTGTCCAAGTGGAATGCACTGAGGTCCATAACTGAATGAGTCTGGAACAGAAGATAATAACAATAATAATAATGACAACAATAATAATGACAACAATAATAGTAATAATAACAATGACACTAATAACAATACTAATAACAACAATATAATAATAGTTGAATGAATAATAACAACAACAATAATAACAATAACACTAATAACAATACAACAATAATAATAACAATAACAATAATAGCTGAATGAATAAGGAAAACAAGAATTATTGATAACTTTGACATAGATCATACATGTATTTATTGTCATAAACCAACATTCAAATGTTATTATTGTTAATAAAACCCACATTAAAATCTTATTCTTGTCGATTGAGTGGTTTATTGTTCTACGTTACAGCGAGAATGATTCACCTTTATGCAACAAGCTTGTCCAATAAATGCACATTCAAATCATATTTTTCAATAGGGTTAATTATTTTAATCAATGGTTTTGTTTTTTAAAATTGGGGTTTAAATTTACAGCCTCGTTAGTTTAGGGCAGGAGGAAACCTGCAACATCTGTAGCACTGAATGTTGCAGTAAACCTGCGAGCACTGGTTGATAATGACAGACCAAAGATGATAACTGCATTACCATGCTTACAGGTAGCACCATCCTATCAATATTGCGTCAGAACGGTAACTTTTCCGAACATTGAAATCTCGGGTGGGATTTGAACCTGGAACCTTTGGCTCCAAAGTCCAATGTTCTACCACTGGGCTACCACCCGCCCTTAGTCAATGGTACAAATAAGCATGAATATATGGGTAGCTATGTGATATAAAATACCCCTACTGGTTTCAGCCAGTGGGGTTACCTCTTTTCCCTTAATTGGTAGAGTGTTGGACAGACAACTCAGACAACCCAGGTTCGAGTCCCATGATAGGCATAACCCTGTTTCATTTGCATGAACTGGAAATGTTTTGCTAAAATAATTTTAAACTAATATTTCTTTGAATTTCGATTTAGCACTACAACCTATCCCTCCATGTATGCATAATTATGTATATTCATATTGTACTAGTATTCCTAACAGCAACCAAACTGTGGATTTTACGTTTTCCACATTACTAGTATTTTAGTTCAATTTTGAGCAACATGTTTATGGTGGATAGAAAACCTGCAAGAACTGTGTGTTGTGGCATGACCCACAATCCATTATGATAAAATGGACCTGCAAATAACCATGACAACTTGGGATAAAAACTTCAACAGTTTTGTGCAACGATTTCACAGTTTGTATGAAGAGAAAGGAAACCAACTGTTGAGTATCGCCTGTTCTCCTTAAAGACGGATTTCTTGTACGTTCCTTTGTACTAAGATGAATAATATGTGATAATGTCCCTGCAAACAAAATAACATTGCCACAACGCTTTGGCTTCAAATTGTTGCCCCAACATTCAAATAGATGATACCATTTGCGCTGCCACAATTATAGTCTTATTAAAACATTACTCAAGACCTACTAAATTAATACAGCTTAAATGTCATTAAAATGTTGTTTCTCAAACATTTTTCATGAACATTTCCACATACATGTACTAGTAATATAGGTAATGTTTGATCACAATATTTAGAAAAGATTAGAATGAAACAACTTAAATCATTTTTGTAATGATATACAAAACTATAAGGAAGAACAATAAAATTTAAAACATTACCAGGTTATTTCTATGTGTTACCAGGGTTACTGCTGGTATTACCATTCTATTGATTGCATGTTTTTTTTATAAGTGGGGATTATATCTTCAATAATGATTGACAAAAAAAGAAGCTAGAAAGTAGAGGAGATTAAGGTCCCAAGATTATGAAACATTTTCAGTACAATTTCATTCTCAAGCTCAAATTTTATATGGTGATTTGCGAGAAAAAAAACTTCAGTTGAGCATGAAATTGTACTCAAAAACGTTTCGTAGTTTCGGGGCCAGATATTCTATTAAAGTTAAATGACTGAATCAGTTTCACTTTGTGTCTGTCTCCTAAATTATGTGTATCTTCAATAATGGTTGAAGGAATATAAGCTAGAGAGTGGAGGAGATTAGTATAGACATACATATATCATATATTCTATTGAAGTTAAATCTCCCCTTAGAACATTAAACAAAACAAAATATATGTGGAGGTTATCACAATTGGACAATAAAATTACAAATTTAATACATCATTTTTATTACTGGTTTAAATAACGACCTATATCAACGGACATGTTTTATGTCCGTTGATATTTCATATACTTCTATGAATAAATATGTTTATCCAACATATGGTTCAAGATTTTAGTTGTTTTTTTAAAAATTTGTATTGGGGTTTTAAGTCGCTTTCAAGATTCTTTCACTTATATCACGACTTGTCAGTTTAGGGCAGGAGGAAAC
>JAUTBT010008597.1:0-25107 GCA_032361225.1 Lepetodrilus schrolli
ATGTTCTTCTCCAGGTTGTATTGTGTGTGTTCTTCTCCAGGTTGTATTATGTATGTTCTTCTCCAGGTTGTATTGTGTGTGTTCTTCTCCAGGTTGTATTATGTATGTTCTTCTCCAGGTTGTATTGTGCGTGTTCTTCTCCAGGTTGTATTATGTGTGTTCTTCTCCAGGTTGTATTGTGTATGTTCTTCTCCAGGTTGTATTATGTGTGTTCTTCTCCAGGTTGTATTATGTGTGTTCTTCTCCAGGTTGTATTGTGGGGCGTGACAGACAACAACATTACCATAGTACGGCGGTTGGAAGGACATTATCACGATGTGGTTAGTTGTGAGTTTTCCAGCGATGGCGCCCTCCTGGCGACGGCCTCGTATGATACTCGTGTCATCATCTGGGATCCTTACACAGGCGACAGTGTGCGGGAGTTTGGGTACGTCCAAGACCTGGCCCCAAGATAAAGATTTTGTAATTAATACACTGTTTTGAGTATCATGTTAAAATCATATTTTTGTATACTCGTACAAGTACTTTTTTGAGTTAAGCATGAAAAACATTTCATATCATCAGCTTAGGGCCTGTAGTTCTTCATGAAATTGACAGTTGATAGGAAAATCTAACATTCAATAATCATATGTGTGTATTAATTAAATAGATGCTTGTTTTTCTTATCAGTCACCTATTCCCTCCACCACGACCAATCTATGCTGGTGGGGCGAACGACCATTACGTGCGTTCTGTCGCCTTCTCAGCTGATGGCGATCACATTGCATCAGTCAACGATGATGGGTAGGTAGTTATTATCTGCCCTTGTTTCCAACCCCTGTAAGGTGATGTTCCTTTGACCTGTGCGAACTGTCCGGAGTACTCCGAACAGACAATTTTGTCAATGGAACGTCTAGCACACTGTGCGGTCTGTACTTGCTGGCGAGGTAGTGGAGACAGCACAGGAAAAGTACAGTGACGTCACCACATCATAGGCAACTCTTGCCACCATCTTGCTTGTGCGAGATGTGTGCGAACACTTCGCGCAGCTCGAAGGAACTTCACCTAGGTTTGTTAGGTGGAACATTTAACATGTTTGTCACTTGTAGGTTTGTGAGGTAGAACATTTAACAACATGTTTGTCACTTGTAGGTTTGTGAGGTAGAACATTTAACAACATGTTTGTCACTTGTAGGTTTGTGAGGTGGAACATTTAACAACATGTTTGTCACCTGTACAAGTTGTAAGTTTGTGAGGCAGGACATTTTATAACTTGTTTGTCAATTATATGTTTGTAACATTTTACATGTTTGCCACTTGTACAAGTTTTAGGTTTGTAAGGCAGGACATTTTACGACATGTTTGTCACTTGTAGGTTTGTGAGGATCTGGAGCATGTACAGTCGTGAAGACCCGGAGAAGATCTGTGACAACAACAGTGCTCTATGCTGTGCTGCCAGCCCTGGAGGTGGGGTGCTAGCTGTTGGGTGAGCACACTGGACTTTCATATGTATTTCATTTCATTCCATTTTATTTTATTTAGATCTATTTATTTATTGCTATTATTTTTTAAATTTAATTTTATTACTTTTATATATTTTATTTATTTTTTATTTATTTATTTTTATTTATTCATTCATTCATTCATTCAACATTTATTTATTTATCTATCTATTGACTAATGTTTTTACTTATTTACACACATATTTCTAATTTACACACATATTCTGTCAAAATTATTTAATCCTGTAAGGACTAACTGGTCCTGACAAACCACAGATGCCAATTGCAGTACAACAGTACAGAACACAGACAACGCAGGTAGTACATCTTACCATGACTTGGTCTAACAGTCCATTACTGTGTGGATTGGTACCCATATCTCGTACGAGAATGGGATTCACAAAGAATCCATGTTCAACCAGGGTCCTGTTGCTCAGAACACTTGTAGCTGCAATTAATTGTAAATGTAATCTTAGGGGACGCACTACAAGTAGAAATATGTTCCTCAGAATGATCATAGCTCTACGAGAGTCATACCTCCTATACATGATCATAGAGTTACGACGATGATCATTCTGTGGAACAAGACCCAGATTCTAAAGAATTGCAGCGATAAAATTGTTATGTCCACTATACTCACAATATTGTAGCAGGTCAATAAAATTCGACTTACAATCATTTGTAGCTAACCATGTTTTTTTCCAGGACAAGAACCGGTGATGTCACGTTCTATTCAGGATTCCAGAAACCATCCAGTTTACTCCACATCTGTAGAATGAAGATCAGAAATGACTTGGCGACTCCGAAAGTTGACCATCTTCATTTGCCGATCAAATTGAAGGAATTCCTTAAATATCACACCTGAGATTACTGTCACTTACTGTATCTAGGCAACAGCGGTTTCATTCTTCTTCCAAAGGATTCCCAATCTAAGGATCGGTTTTAGGAGACAGTCCTGCATTTTGGAGTGAGTTTTTAGTTTATATCGCAGCGTGAATCTTGCACCCATACACGATGATTCCGGCATTCTGGAACAAGACCATTTAGGAAGTTGCCAACATGGACAGAATGAAACGAAGGGCTACAACAAATTATCTCATGTACTAGGTTAATTTCAATTTTCGAGGAGTGGGTCATTGATCATCCTGGCACCCCAGTGGTACGTAATTCCATCCAGGACTCACTTCATGTGGTACCCCTGGCACAGAGGGAAACTTGCACAAACAGCCAACCAATGAAATCAATTTCCCCTATGAATTTCATGTAAATATCCATCCAATGAAATAGATTTTATTATTGTTCTATTTATGTGTCCTAAACTGTGTGCGCAAGTTTATCTCTAGATGTGTGACACGGGTGCCGCATGAAGTGAGTCCTGAATGGATGTTCAATGACCTGATCCTCGTGAAATTCTTGCCTACGGTGAAAATAGTCCAAATGTATAATATGATGTATTATTACACTACAGCATGGGTTACCATATGTGTGATAACTGTGGTAATTATCCAACTAGTGTAATATCGCTTTTCCAATATACTGTATATGTAGTCTTGCCACTTTTGGCTGGTTACGTTGTCACAATACTTGTGACGTCATATGAAGTGACAGATGACATCGACCGTATTTTATGGTTATGTTTAAGTTTTAAAAGATTTGATAAACACCAGCACAATTTATTGTAATTAAAACAAGTTCAAATTCACTTTTGCTTGATGACTTTAAAGTCATATTAATTTTGAATCCAAGGGAATATGTATTTGCGAATATGAATGAAAATGGTATCAAGCAGTCGAGCCTTTGTACTCATAAGATTATATGTATTTACGGATGTAACCGATATAGCCTAAACTAATGGCAAATAAACTGCAATCAATTTATTTGCATGTCAGAATTAGTAGTGTAAAATAAGAAAATACTAAAATTGCTTCCAAGTGATACCATTTTTATGAAAGTCGTGAATAGTGTTAGTATCAGATGCTTTAGCTCAGATACCAAAACCATTCACTCATTTCATAAAGATGGTATCACTTGGAAGCTTCTTTATAGTCGCATTCATTTAAATAGACCTCGCATTTTTTACAATTGATAAATTACACTGGCGTCAGAGCTGAGTTTGCTTTATGTTTTCATGAACACGACTATAGTATTCTCTATACTAATATTATATATTCTGGACTATTTGTTTGTGTGGATGTATTTAACGGTGATTGGCGAGTGTGACTGGTGTGTTGTTAGTGTTGTTATCTTCCATCGTCTTGGAGACAATCATTGTTCAAGCTTCAGAGCAGCTATGCCATTTTATGTTAATTAAATTTGGCAATACTTTTCCGAGCAATCAACTGATCTACAACATTGTTCAAAACCATTAGGTTGTCACAAACAATGTAGCAAATCTTTTGAACTATTCAGTATCCGAGTGACCGACACATTCAAGAAAGAATTGCAAACCATTTTCGTTTTGTTTGGAGGATACAATGACAGTGTTCTTTTTATGCCTAAATTAGTTTTTGTTTTCATTTGGACATAATTAGAGAAACAAACAAAAATTAAATTAAATAAATTAATCGTGCTTTGTATCATGGTGTACTGGTGAATCGTTGCAGGCCTATCATTTGCATAGAAGGTACTTAGACATATGTCATTTTATCATGGAACAAATTGATAGTGAACTGTGTTATCGTCAGAATGAGACCCTTTTTGTTTGTTTGTTTTCAAATGAATCGTTATGACAGTCGTAAATCAAACTGTGATTTGAAATTCATTATGGATATATTGTGATTTGTGACACGTTAGAGATATTTCTAAGATAGCCAGTGTATCGTCATGAAGTACTATTTGCTTGTGAAGCGACACACCATAGCTTTATCCCATATGTTTTTGTTCTATGTACATTCCAGCATTTAATACGCTAAGTATTGGTCCCAGCTTTTGTTAACACTATTGACAATTTTACTGTTACTAGCATTAATGAGGGGTGCATTCAGCCTACATTACTTGTCATGACATAGTAGTTCGGCCATCATACGTAGTACTAATTAGTACTACTTTTTAGTACGGGTCTGGATCCCATAGGGTGTTATAGGAAAACCCAAAGCATGAATTAAGCGAATGGACTTCACGTGTGTGCAAACCAATTTGCTGCTATTTTCCTATGAACCTGTTCAGCCAACTACTACTTTGGAGAAAAGTAGAGCAGTGTAGTATAGTGAAACTTAGTACAGCCTGAACACACCCCTAGAAACAGATACAAGCATATGTACTAGCAGGATTATCTTCCCTTTGCTGTGATTATCTCCCTTTGATGTGTTTTGTTTGTTACTGTTGGTATATATCAGTCAGATCACCTGCTCAACATATCCACTTTGCTCCAGTATACGCTATGACCTTACTGGAAGCTTTCCATAATTGTAGCAGCTTAGGCATGATATGTGTCTACCAGTCCATTAAATTACTGCTACATGTATTTTGAAATTTAAGAAATATGAAATTCTATGCCTTTTCCGGTCAGATTTCACTAGGATTGTCGCACCTATGTATAATAATTCAATATACGAAACTGGGAGTGTTTACATTCCTTTTTTAAAAGTTGATAGCATAGTTTGCATTTGAGACTTCTTGCCCTACTCTTGTTAACAGAATAGGGCGAGAGGTCTCAAATGATTAATTGCATCTAGGGGACGTTCCTTTCAACTGTTCTAGCTGTCTTTACTCAAACCATGTTCCAAGCCAAAGGAACAGTTCACACACTTCTTGCACAAGCAAGATGGTGGCAAAGAGTGCCATTAGATGTGTGACATCACGTACTGTGCTATCCCTGTTCTGTCTGCACCACCTCGCTAGCCGGAGCTGACCACATGGGTTTTGGACTGAGTGCGGGGTAGTTCCTTTGACAAAATGGTGTGTCCCAAATACTTCGAACACTGTTCTACCATGAAAGGAACATCCCCTAAGTCTGAGCAAGTTTTGGAGCAAGGGGGATATAACTGATTATGATTGTATATTATTCATTTTAGTTATTGTATTCTATTTGTGTTAATGACAACTAAATAGCTGATCTATTCTGTAACCTATATTCCAATTCAGATTTGAGTTTCAGTTTATTCAGCACAATTTATTTAGTATCGCCCTTATAGATAAATATGTTTTAATAGTTTCTTTACGAGCCACTATAATTGCAGAATAGAAGCAAGACAATTCGGAAAACTAAATCTAGTTTCTGAGATGCGTTTGATAACTAGTTTCTTTACCTAATCTGAAATAACAGTATGCATTAACTATAATCAGATATTGCAGACTGTTATTTATTGGGTTCAAAACAAATTGCTCCCATAATTGCCCAAGTCCAAATACTTGCATACACTTTTTAAATTATCTTCAATCTTCAATTGAAAATTTACATATTTTCTTCATTTGTGTTATTGAAAAAGACAATCATTGGTATGTATTTAGCCTAGATCCTGGCATAGTTTCTAATGCACATTCAACTTACATGTAGAGAAATATTGCAATTTTTATTCTTGAACATAAGAGTCGGGGCCTCCAATACCATACATGCTTAATTAAAGGGACACCGACTCTGTGGTAGAAAGCATTATTAATTTGTACTTGATTGCTGTTTTTCTTCCATTTTTAAAAATAATAGGAAGGTTTACAAATTGGTAGCTTTTATTTACCATAATTCTCCTAATAGTTTGAACAATCTAATAATTTGTAACACCTTAAACTAATCACTGAAAATTTTGTGAAACAGTCCAGAATACCCTGCATATGTACTAACCGTAAACAAAAGTAATATCTTTATTGTTTCTACGGCAATTAACAGCAATAGCATTCTTGTTAGATGCATAGGGCTCGCATGTTGCATAATCCCAAATTGCATTGTAACACCTGTTTACACAATTCTACCATATCTGTTTGCCGTCTGCCATATACCACGAAGCAAAGCTTTAATTGGGAATTAGAATTATTAACAGTTCTGATCTTATGTGCCATATGTTTGAGAGAGGTCTAATGGACACTAAACACATCAAGAAATGTACAGGGATATTTAATTGAAATAAAATTATACATGCAACTTCAATGTTAAGTTATATTTTATCATGTTCTGTGTAAATTCTTAGTCTTTGACAAAACATTTTGTGGCAATGTTTTATTTTTTTAATGATTTTTTAAACTTTATTTTTAAAGCCTGTTGACATATTTTACCCGAGAGTGTGTTCACAAGTATATTGGGCAACAAGCTACATTTTCCACATGTCCCACTAGCTTTCAATATTTTTATTTTTATTTTTATCACAATTCAAAAAATATAAATCGTGAAAAATGAAAACCATTGTGAAGCCTTCACTCAGTTACTTGCCCTTGGTGCCAGCCATTTTTTAACTGCTAACTGAAAAATCTGATTGGTTAACAGGCAGCGTATCATTTTTGGGTGTACCACATACAGTGTATCATGTTTGGGTGTACCACAGGCAGTGTATCATGTTTGGATGTACCACAGACAGTGTATCATGTTTGGATGTACCACAGACAGTGTATCATGTTTGGGTGTACCACAGACAGTGCATCATGTTTGGGTGTATCACAGACAGTGTATCATGTTTGGGTGTACCACAGACAGTGCATCATGTTTGGGTGTACCACAGACAGTGTATCATGTTTGGGTGTACCACAGGCAGAGTATCATGTTTGGGTGTACCACAGGCAATGTATCATTAATTTTGAGCATACCAAAGAACTATAATGTTTGAGTATACCATACAGTACCATACAGTACACCACAGGCAGTGTATCACATTTTGGTAGAGTAAAGTCCTGGTACTTATTTATATCCAATAAGTATGCCACAAACATTGTATGTACAGTATCACACTTCAGTATACCATGATGGTGTGGGATGAGATGTAACTGTTCCATTAAATGAAATTGGTTTGAAATTGAAAATATCTGGTTGCCCGTAGTGTGGATATTTGTATTCGTCCTTGACCTGTGACCACTGAAATGGCAGCTGCTGTTCGTATGTTGGTCCTGAGACGGCGTCGAATAACAGCCATTGTATGTCTGATGTATCGAACACCTGTAATTGTAAAGTTTTAAAAGTAAGTATTATCAGGAGGGATGGGGAGAGAGAGAGAGAGAGAGAGAGAGAGAGAGAGAGAGAGAGTATTTTATGACAACATCATATAATATATTGAAAACAAACACCACCAACTGTGAAATATTTTCTCTTACACTCAGGCCCAGTGCTATGTAGCGTATGAAAGAAAAGTCACTGAGTCTCAAGTCTTGAGGATGATGAATATTTCATGATAATGCTGTATTGCATCAAATCTCATTTAGCCCTCTCCTACTGCCATACCTCTATAGGGCATCTCCAGCATGGACAGGGCTAAATCAGATTTGAAACTGATAATTGGACACGCACTGTTTTATATTGAGCAAAAGAATGTCAGAATATTTAAGGCACGAAATGAGATCTGAATTTAATTGGACTGTATTGTATCACAGGTGATATAGTCATCTTCCATTGACCCACTCACCTTAGCGTCTATAGCCCCCTCCACGTGGTAGCCTAAAGAATCAAACAGGTAGGTACCAGACGGGTCATTGAGGTCATTCCGTGCCGCAATAGCCAGGTCTGCACTGTACGACGGAGTACAGTTGCACCGAGACAATGGGTCATGCTGGAAGTCATTATATCTGTGGACCAATCAAAATTCAGAATATGCATTATATGTAATTTGATATTTATTTTATTTATTTGGTTATATTCTCATGAAAATGCAAACATAATGGTGAATTAATAAATATACAGTCATTTAAACTGTAAATTTAGGAAGAACATTTTTTTGAACATTAAATGAATATTTTGAATATAAGATTAAATGTGACAAGAAGGTCAAAAGGTCAAAGTGAATCAGTCATGTGTTCACCTCATTAATTTGAATAGCGAGTTCTTGTCCTTGACATTGTGATGATCTCTGCTGAAGATCTGGGCACGTCGACACCTATCATGGGTGAAGTAATCTCCGTACTTCTTTACCAATGCTTGCTGGCCACTCATGTTGAAAATCTCCGGAAAATAGCTGATCAAAAATAAAAATGAAAATTGTGATGCTTCAATCTAATTAAAATCAGGCCCAGAGATTATGACTTTTTTGAGGATGATTTCTTGCTTCTCAGTGGTTTGTTCATAAATCACCATATAGCCAAAGCCTGTCACAATAGAGTCAATGAACCCAATGAACCCAATAATATTAGTGATGACAATACTCACGCAACATTGTAACTGGCCCAGTAGGTGGCGCTTTTTAAAATGTCTGTCACATCTGCATATTCAACATACCCACTGGAATTACATGCATAATGTCTGGTAAAATATTTAGCATATCAATGCCAGCATATTGACATACCGTGGTTAGATTTTGCAGATAATGGGGTGGGTGTGGGCAGTCAGGGGTTGATGAAGGTGGGAGGGGTGGTTGGGCAGGAGGATTGGGGTCCGGGAAGTATGCATGGAATGTACAACCATCCTTTTTTTTTACTGAGCACCATTTTCTGTTGTATTTAAACTATAATTATTTTGTACATTAATAATATTATTTAAATTTTTATGTTGTGAATATGGTCATTGGCTCTATTTATCATAACATATTGGATAAATGAATTTTATTCAATGATTGTAATCAATCATTGTAATATAGCTGATTTTAACTTCAGTGCTTTAATTGGTCCGATTGTCTTAGATAATACATATGCATATATCCGTACTAACGGTAATTGTTCCACGATTGTTAGTGTTCCTGGTGCCAGTTCATGTGACACTTTCTTCTGATCGACAATCATCCACTGGTTGTTGTATCTGTGAGTAAATAACATATTGATAACTATTAATTATTCACTCGTTAATGAACCTCTCACAAGAATAATGGCCAGTGATCAACAGTCTTCCAATGGTTGTTGAAAGTTATCAATAGAATTATCAATATTTAAAAATGACTATAGTTGATGGTAATACTTTAATGCATTATGCACATTGTGATCATCCTCTGCTGCCCAGGGTGATCCACTTGAACCTTCTTCGTCCACATGATGATACTCAATAGTACCAGCTGTCAGTAGAGGGTGCATTGTTATAGAGCAAACTCGGTTTCTTAAATATACTCGATTTACTTTATGAGAAAACAAATAAGAAATACACAATAACTGTATCTTTAAAATTGTCCGTTAATATCTTACGTTCCACTGTTGTATCTGATGAAGTGTTCAACCCAATCATGCCCACTGTTGGCCAATCGATTAGCTACCCACACCCTGACTGACTCAAACAAACAACCCTCAGGGTGGGTGTGCTTGTAGAGCTCTGGGTTGTCCATGGGGATGGTTGTTTCTAAAGACACCTGTTGTATTAAGATCATATGCACCCCACTTTAATTAAAATATTAAGGGATAGTATGTAAAATAATTTTAGTCAATTTCAATATTATATGTATTACAGTCACTGATTACACTTGAGTATTATCTAGAACAAACCTTCAACCATTAACACTTAATTCCAATACTAGTAAATAAATGTATTACCAGTAGTACAGTAGTAGCATTGAAAAATGTTATAGAAGTCACTGATGTGGAAGAGTTGTCTCCCTTAATGCGTTTTTGGGAGTGGCAAGAACCATGCATACAGATGAAAATGAGAACTGTGACAATTCTGGGATTCGAACCAGAGTTTCTGGATTGCGAGTTCAACACTCTACCGACTGACCAAAAGGGGTAACCCCTCTGGACAGTACCAGTAGGAGCATCTGCACGTACAGGAATCAAAATAGCTCTGCTTTGTGAGAACTAAATTAAATGTTATTTTTTTCTTGGAACTCAGGGACTGACCATGCTGGACGACAGGACGTGGAAGTCGTCTGAGGACACAAGGTAACCAGGATATGAGGAGAATGTCCATGTGCTGCCAGGAGGGACATCACCTGTGACACACACAGAGACATGTGACACTCAGATATATATATATATATTTTTTTTAATGTAGGCATAACAAAGTATACAGCAAAAAAAATAATATATATTTTATAAATATTTCCTAGTATAGGCCATTGAGATCTTTTATGTATGTACTTATAATCTAAACTAACAAATATTAGAGCAGCTGATCTCTAAAGGCACCAAAATGACCAAAAACAGCATGTTGCAAGTGAGAGTATTCCACATGCGATAGGATATTTGCAAATAATTAGACTGATAAATTTCTCAATTTGTGTTTCTACAACTTTAGTGGTTCATTTACATGATAAAAAACGATATCGGTCAATAATTATGCACGAATTAATAAAAACAATCAAATAACATGTCACAAAATCTGTGTACAATCCGTGATAATTGAAGAGTAGGGTGGCAACTCTTGCTAAATTCAGACATCCGGAAATTCAGTTGCCTGCACGATTTTACAGGGAATGCAACAGTCTGGATAAACTGGGTTTGACTGTATTACCCTGGCTGGTGGCAGTCATACTGTAGGGAAGGGAGTATTTCTTCAGGACTCTCAGCATGTTGGGGTAGCTGGTCCAGGTGTTGTGAGCGACATACAGGTCGGCAGAACCGGGAGGTCTCTTGATGATGGCAGAACAGTGTCCAGGCTTGGTCTTCTTACAAACCCCTGGATGTCCTAGAGCAGTCTCCAGGTCGGACACATCATTGCCTATCTGCAGCATGCTGACCAAATATAGAAATATGTTGTCAGAAATATGGAACAGGCATAAATTTCCTAAATTTCCAAAATATGAATGTAAGACCCCAAAATTCCAAAATGTGAATGTAAGACCCCAAAATTCCAAAACCGTTATGCATAAATAGTATATATTTCAGTTAATTTGGCGAGTTAATATATTAGTAGAATGAGTAAATTTCTATATTTTCAGGACATATACGGTAAATGTAAAACAAACCCTGCTTAAATGTAAATACTCATTATAATGTAAATACTCACTGGAATGTAAATACTGTACTCACTATAATCCAAAAGGATCTATATTTAGAGACGGTTTGTCAGGGTTGTTGTTGTAGCCATCTGAGAGACCTTTCACCTGTGTGTAGAACATCTCAACCTGAAAATAGTGGAAATTGAGTCACACATAATTCAATGATGAAAAAATAATACATGCATTATCATTGCGCCAATTCCAGGCATGAAAGTGTGCTCATAGCACTACAATATTACCCAGGTCTATGGATCAGGTGTGATCTCATTTTCCTTCTCAACTCCCTGGGTAGTATACAACTCAAGCTATCATTCAGTTATCATTCACATGCCCATGTCATTCTACCCGGTACCCATCCTCTGCTGAGTGAACAGAGGTATTTTTGAACTATAAAACAAATGAAATATAATTTTGTCACTATATCACATATTCTAGTTTAAAGTAGAGCACTGAAAAATGACAGCATAAGATACCTGATGCCAGAATGGATCATCTGGAAAGTCTCGAATAGATTTTCGGATCCAATTAAGATTCTTCTCGAGAAAGTCACGTATTCGTTTACAGAGCAATGTGTATGGCTCTTCGCAGTACCCTGCTACAGTGTTCTTCCAATGGGCGGTGATCAGTTCACGCGTTGCATATCCTTCTACCAGTCCTGCGGCGTATGCTTTCATGGAGTCGTTGTACTTTGGTCCGTCCTCAGTGGCATCTAACCCAAGCTCAAGTAGTCCCCAACTACAACAGAACATTAAGAAAGCCATGTGCAATAAAACATTAAGAAAGCCAGATTAAGAAAGCCAGATGCAACAGAACACTAAGAAGTCCATGTGCAATAGAACAGTAGTAGTTAAAGCCAGGTGTAACAGACAGAACAATAAGAAAGTCAGGGGCAACAGAACATTAAGAAAGCCATATGAAAAAGGACACTAAGAAAGCCGGTGCAACAGAACACCAAGAAAGTCAGATGTAACAGAACACTAAGATGTCCATGTGTAGCAGAACATTAAGAAAGCCAGATGCAACAGAATGTGCAACAGAACATTAAGAAAGCCAGGTACAACAGAACATCAGCAATGTGCAACTGAATGTCAAGAAAGCCAGACTTAGGAACCAACAGCACACCAAAATAAAAAATGGAAGTTTCAGTAACGACTTCCATCAGTATTTCAGTGGTATGTTTCTAATGTGAGAACCAGTAACCAAGGACATTGCATCTCCACTCCATATCTATGGGTGTATTAAATTCATCATTCGATCAACCCTAGGGCGACACTGGAATGATGAAATTACCAAAAGAACACCTCGTGTTTCACCCGAGAGATCAGGAAAGGTCAGGTGTGTACTCTCCAATTCAACAGGAGTAAGCACTCAAGTGAGCTACAGTCTAGCAAATGAAAGCATGGATGCATTAAAAAGAAATATATATTTTTATCTTTACTGTCTTTTCGCAGTAGATACCGTATATCGCTTTCAAATAGCAAGCAGTAGATATCGTTTGACCCAATTCTTGGTATATTTGATTGTTTATTTGATTGTTCTACCATTGTGATGTCATGCTGTAGATATTGCTTGACCTAAGTATTTGATTGTTCAACTATTGTGATGTCATTGCTACAATTGTGATGTCACAGTGCAAATGCACAGCAGCCTAAAGATTTTACTTCACAGTAAAATCTTTATGATGTGGCATTTTTCTTCATTAATGACTTTAAAATGATATTTGGTGATAAATAGAATCTCCACGGATCCATGGAAAATTACCATGTCTGGACTTAATCACACTCACAATTTCTTTGTTGGTTAATGTGCACCACAACTTGTGGGATTCAAACTCGCTTCCAACTCACTCACCCAGTTTGATTGACAGCATTAATGTACTGGGCCCAAGCCAGTGTATTGGGAACGTGTGCATCCTCATGAATCTGGAAGCGCTCGGTCTTCTCATCGAAGGTGGTGCAAACATTAAACCTGTGTCCTGGCTGTCCGACGACGCCATTCAGGGTGTGCTGCACCACCACAAACACCACAAACACCAGCAAATACCTGGTAGATGACATGCTGCTTAGAATGCGATAGTTACAAACACTGCCATATACTTGTGATAGTTACAAACACTGCCATATACATGTGATTGGCGTCTTGCTTTCAGCACGTGATCATTTGGTCTGTGCTTGTCTGGTCAAGTGACCCTTATGAAAGATATTAGATATTGTATCTTATCTTATCTAGGTGTGTTGAGAAGTCAAGTTGTATGTCCAACAATACAAGTCTATCAGTGTGACAGCTTGGGTTCAGCAACTGTTCTGCCATTGTTATTCTTTTAATCACATAACTATATTCGTATAGCTATTTTAACCTAGTTCCCCTGACCTTCGCATATCTAGTGTTCATGACTCACAACCAATTTTACAATAGTTTCTCACAATAATACAATAAATAGAATCTCATAATCATGATCATATATTACTGAATTTATTAAGCCTCGTAGTTTTGCCAACTTTTGTTTATACATTCAGTAATAAATGAACATGCATATTAGATCTGCTATGAACACGCATGAGTGTTACAGTTAGTGAATTGACCATCATTATTTTTTGCAAGTGTTTATAAACACTTGTACATAATTCTTTGATTCAATTATCAAATATATTTTGCGAATGTCTGTGAAAATACTTCTGTCAGAAATCAGTCAACTCGTATAATTGCAGGTGACATAAAAATAATAATAATAATTACATGGAACAAATGAAAGACAAACAAAACAGAGGCATAAAATATTCAATATATTTGAAATAATTTATATACTTATCACAAAATATGATTTTATGTAAAACAATATGGCCCCAAACCTTGCAAGATCTGGCCTTGTAATAACTGTATAGTAATAATAATAATAAGTAGATTTAAATAGCGCAAGTGCTTCCATGTACCACAACATGCTCGCAGAGCTATTTGGTAATGCATTAACCCTCTCCATGAAGGCAACCGGAAATGCCCTAAAGAGCTGTATCTAATCCAGCAAGGAGAGGGTTAATCCTTTTGCATAATGGCTTGGTAGAAAATGTACAGAATGCATACAGAATACATTAACAACAGTATAGTAATGCTGACATTGCAAGATAATTTGGAAAAAAAATGTAAAATAAAGAAATTGCAAGATGACTATGTAATAACTGAATACTAGTAATGCTGACATTGCAAGACAACTTGGTAATAACTGTACAGTCTTGGTATACAGATATCAAGATCACCTGGTAATAACTGTATTGCAATGCAGACATTGCAAGACGATTTGGTAATACATATATATATTTTTTTAATTGGGGGTTTAGTTGCTTTCAAGATTCATTCACTTTCACGGCTTGTCAGTTTATGGGAGGAGCAAAGCCGCAATATCTGTAGCACTGAATATTGCAGTAAACCTGCGAGCATTGGCTGGTACTGACAGACCAAGGATGATAACTGTATTGCCACTCTACAGGGTGCGCATCCTATCAATATCGCGTCAGAAAGGTAATAACTGTACAATAGGGGCGGATAGGGGCGGGTGGTAGCGCAGTGGTAGAACATTGGACTAAAAAATGAAAATAAATGTACAATATGTATACAGCTATTGCAAGATGGTTCAGAAATAACTGTACAGTAGACTTCAGACATTGCAATGTTTAAGACAGTCATCCATCTCTGCTATATATATGCATATTATATATACAAATATTGAAGCATATTTTAGTACATGTAATTCACTAATCACGATGACCAAACATGCTAAAAATGTTTTACGAGACTAAGAGATCTCATTACAATGGTAGATTATGTTGATAATGGTTTAATGAACAAATGAACAATGAACAAATTTCAACATTAATCCTATTACAATAATACTGAATATTACATATTTGTAATTTTAAACATCAATAATTAACCACATATAGAATAAGAAAGGCAACTCATATTATCAATATGCTCTTTTATACAATAACAACGATGGAATGTTTTTGATTTATACATAACAGAAACATACCACCTTTAACTGTTTTATGAACTCCCTCTATGCTGGAGGCAACCAGAGATGCCCGAAAGAGCAGTGCTTGTGCCTAATCCAGCAGGAAGAGGACTGATATCATGTCTCCTTTATATTATTATTATTATTATTATTTTTTAAAAATTATTATTATTATTATTAATATTTTTTTAACATAAATTACATTTTAATTAGATCTATCTCTAATAGATAAATAAGTCTAATAAAAAAAATATACTATAATATCATCAAAACTCCTATGAGTTAAACAGTTGCTTCATATTGCATCATGGCATCTCCAGTTGACTGCAGCATAAAAAAGGTTAACTCAACATTAATCATGTTTTGTCGTTGAGAATCTCAGAAGGCCACTAAATCAGCGATCTACTTCCAGGAAATCGCTGGAATTGTTCCATTAAACACAACAGGGGTGAACTTCATGAGGTCAGGGTGACCGTAGTGTGGACATTCTTTCCGAAAGTCGGCGGTACTCCATTGGAATGGAGGCTGCTGGTCATAGGTCGGCCCGGCAATGGTCACAAATGTGTTGTCCATCATGAAATGCCTGTATGAGGTAATCTGCAATGAAAGAGAAAATTCTGCCGTAAGACATTTAGAGCCGGTTTAGATTCGTTTTCAAGATTCTTTTACTTATATCACGGCTTGTTATTTTAGGGCAGGAGGAAACCCGTAACATGGCTGTGAACATACATTATTGCCGTAGTCTTTCAATCTGAAGATTTTCTTCAAAAAATAATTTCTATATATTTTTTCTTATCTCCAATGAATATCATGAAGAAAATGTAGGATGAGATGGAATTGTGAATGTAAACTGTCTAGCACCTTAAATGGCAGCTTGTGTTGTATATTCCCCAGAGAGTTGAGATGGTGAAATGAGTGCACATTGATCCATAATAATGTAGTTCTATGAGTAAGCTTTTGAGCATGGATTTGATGCAATAATGTACGGATATTATTATTATGAGAAAGGTAAACATGTATAAAATAGAGTAGAATCCAGTCATAGTAGTCAGGCAGTGTTCTGTTTCATATATAAATATAATAAAACAATAGCTGTTCATCTCAATATTTTACTTTAATTGATCACAATTTTTAGAGTTAAAATATATACTATCAATCATAAAATGTTAGCATCATTAAACTTTAGCGGCCGGTGGATTATCGATCTATTAGTGTCATAAAAAGTTAACGAGCTGGTTCATATTTTTTAAATTTTTTTTGCGATTTCTTCATATATATATTAAATTGTCAATGTGTAAGACTGCTGGTAATGAATAGTATCAACAATAACTAATCACACGTGTACAGTAAATATATTTTCGGCACAAAAACAGGAAGTTCTTGGACCATTAGACCAGTCCATTATATTGCATAAGTAATTCTATTTTGGTTGATAGATATGATGGACTATTGGTAATCCAATTAATTTGTTTTAACAAACATAGCCAGGTAACTATATTATCTTGGATCATTTACCGTCGATGTTTTCCTATCTTTTTTTTTGTTTTTGTATTGGGGTTTTAAGTCGCTTTCAAGATTCTTTCACTTATATCACGATTTGTCAGTTTAGGGCAGGAGAAAACCCGCAACATCCGTAGCGCCGAAACCTGTGAGCATCGGCTGGTAACGACAAGACCAAGGATGATAACTGTATTGCCACTCTACAGACATCGCATCCTATCAATATCGAGTCAAAAAGGTAACTTTCGCGAACATTGATGCCGGGCCCCCAGGGCGGGATTTGAACCTGGAACCTTTGGCTCCGAAGTCCAACTGTTCTACCACTGCGCTAACACCCGCCCCAGGATCTGGACTAGCACAATGTTCAACGTGCATGCTATAGAAGAGTATCCACATCTTGTAATAAAAATGAAGGTTACTATTACTGTACTACATGAAATATGACCTGCATGTAATACAAATGTTACCTTTGGGGTTGGGTCATATCATACTGTCATGACAGAAATAACATTGTCTTAATCATAAACATTGTGGAAATGGGTAACATTTCATTAGAAATACATCGTACAGATAACAATTTTTACATATTCATCAATCTGACCCCACTTCAACCAAATGTCAAGACGTTCGATTTTTTTAAAATTACCATTGGGAAAACAAATGAAAAATAATTATTACCATTAGGAAAACAAACAAACTCAAAACATTTCCAATAGACATTTAATATCTGAATCAGAAATAAATCTCCACTATGTACAGTTTACACTGACCGGTGCCAGGATGATAAACACACACAAGACAAGTTTTATCAGACAATGAAGGTGACTGACTATGAATGATGCAAGTGAGGAAGCTTGTGTTGCTTGTAATTGTTCACTATTTCTCAGATGGCATCGACGCTTCTGTTTGTACATTTTTGAAAATATTCAACAACGAAATGGCAATTTGGTTCACCTGTTACCTCCTAGAAATTTCAACCAACAAGTGCATGGTACGAATATTCAATAAAGTTTAATCTGTAATGTTTAGTATGGTTACCATTGAATGCATATGCTTATGCAGAACGAATGCTTAAGGTATTGTCCATGGTTCCTGGTAGCATTAGATCGTACTTGTGATGAATACCATACGCAAAATACACCACTCTCTCATTCCACAGTCTCGCAGATGAAAATTGGCAACATAGTGCTTTGCATTCAATGTTCCATTTAACAACACCCTTGTGTTATTTTACTTTCAATAACACTTCACATCATCAGTTGGGTTCACATGAAACATATCGTCAGTTGGGTTGTCGGTCTCACAGGTCTGTTATAACACCTTCCAGTTCCTCTTTAGAGAACATGTGGAACTGCTTCTGTGGAGTTACTGTGGCCATCTGAAAAAAGTCAAGGAGGACATTGAAACCATGTCAAGAGGTACACTGCACATCACAGATCAAGAGGTACACTGCACATCACAGATCATCACAGCACAGCACAAAGTGTTCAACATAAAATAAATAAATCTACAGTAACTCCAGCAATCTGATTGGTTCACGTGACCCAAAAACATTGTGTTCATACTTTGTTGAACAAAATTTTCTTAGGCCACTCCCACTTATTTGACAGGTGACTGGTCGTGACACATCGCCAACCATTTGTTGTAAATATTAATGCTCAGCTCTTAAAATATTAATTACAATTGATGTGCCTTGTTAGACCATTAAATCTCTATCAATTTGTTGAATAATTTATTTATAAGGATTGACTGCAATCTTTTTTACGTTCATCGAGGCATGAACAGAAAAACCGATGTGCAAACCTTTGCATCAACCGATTTGCGGATTCATACAGTTTGCCCATAGATTTCTCTGTTCATACTTGATGAACGTAAAACACATTGCAATCAATTCTTAATTACTTGTAAGACCACACAATGCAGTAATATGTGAGAGACAGAGAGGTTCAATGCTGTCAGCAGACACACTCACCTCAACATTGGTGGAATTGAGCTTCTCCTCCATCACTTGTTTGAGAATCGTCAGAGCTGACTTGCACGCTTCCTTCAGAGTCATAGACTGCAAATCATGAAACATGTTGTTTTTTTTAATTGGGGTTTAGAGCCGCTTTCAAGATTATTTCACTTACATAACTGCTTGTTAGGTTCGGGGAGGCGAAAACCCGCAACATCCGTAGCTCTGAATGTTGCAGTAAACCTGCGAGGTACACTGCACATATCAGACCATCATGTACACTGCACATCACAGATCAAAAGGTACACTGCACATCACAGATCAAGACCAAGGATGATAGCTACTCTACAGACAGCGCATCCTAGCAATATAGCATCCAAAAGGTAACTTTCCCGAACATCGATACCGGGCTCCCAGGATACGATTTTAACCTGGAACCTTTGGCTCCGAAGTCCAACCATTGCGCTACCACCCGCCCCCAAAACATATGTTAATTACATAACAAATAATTAATGAAACAAAACTAACTCATTTCAAAAGAATGTTCCAGAATGGAAATGATCTTCCCAGGATAAAAGTAATGCCACAGGGGAAAAAAGGATTTTGTCCCCAGTGCAGGTTCGAACATGACCTACCACTGATCTACCATGCAGCCGAATAAAGATCTGCCAACAGTACAAGATGACAAGCTAGCTAACCTTATGGTAGACATCCTGCAGTGCCTGCTGGGCTCCCTCTGATCCTGACCCTATGGCCTTGGCGTCGTACTGGATGAACGTCCCCGATGGATCCATGTGGAATCTGAATGTAGGGCCAACAAAAGAAACAATACTTAACAAATATTCCAAGATTGAATGTACATTACAAATTATCAAAGCCGTATTTTGGAGATATTTAGAAAAGGAATTTCTCAAATTACTAAAAATGGCATCTAGTACTGATGATTACTAAAAATGGCATCTAGTACTGATGATAATACTAAAAATGGCATCCAGTACTAATGATAATACTAAAAATGGCATCTAGTAGTAGTACTGATGATGCAAGGTTGAAATATTTGAAAACGCAGGCATACAGACATGAAACACTAGTGTCGGTGTACAATTCCACTCCAAACAATATTACAAGCACAAGAAGGGAAATCAACTCATCTTACATGTAAAATGTATACTAATATCAATAGGAACTTACAGCTGAGGTCCCTTTTTATCTATGCCTGCAAACAATAGCGCCACGCCAAATGGTCGGCTCTGGAAGAAAATGGGGTCTGTGAGAACATGTGCAGGACCGTGTGAAACATCTCTATGTCTGCAGAAAGAGCTAATGTGTGCCTTTTTAAATGGGGTTTAGAGCCGCTTTTAAGATTATTTTACTAATATCATGGCTTGTCACTTTAGGGTAGGAGGAAACCCACAACATTTTTTTTACATGGGGTTTAGAGCCGCTTTCAAGATTCTTTCACTTATATTACGCTTGTCAGTTTAGGGCAGGAGGAAACCCACAACATCCGTAGCACTGAATGTTGCAGTAAACCTGCGATCACCGGCTGGTACTGACAAGACCTGGGATGATAACTGCATTGCCACTCTACAGACATCGCATCCTATCAATATCGCGTCAGAAAGGTAACTTTCGCGAACATTGATGCTGGCCCCCGGGGGCATATTCCTATATTCTGTATAGCTGATTAGGAGTTCCATGTATATAACCCTACTTTTGCTACTGTCATCTAACTGTAGATGTCGTGAGGGGTAAAAGTGAAAATATACATCCAATTATATCCAATTTCAGTGATCTTGTAGAATCTGCATCATCAACATATATATAACCATAATTAACTGAAAAATATGCATGTACTTTCTCTCTATTCAAATCGTGATCGTATCGATTGAAAATCCATTTGTAAAACATAACTTCAGTTTATTGGAGTAAACACTGTACCTTGGGGTACACAACAAGTCCTTCACACACATTCTGCAGAGTAGACAGCAAACAGTCGGCAGTCAGAAAGGCTTCGGCAAGACTAATCCTCCTAAAATCAAAAAGTAATTGCTGACTGAATCAGATAATTTCACGATATTGAGGAGTCCTTTTCTGTATATAAAAATCTGCAGCATGTTGCACCGCGGCTAATACTAACAAACCACGGATGACTGCATTTCAACAGTATTGTGATGCACTCTATTACCATGTTTACTACTTTCCCAATTGGCAATTTTATGACTTTATCTTTAGGAAATATTTATCAACATGCCTTTCCCCATCGCATGTAGATTAGTATACATGTTCCACACAGTTACTGCAACACTGGCATACCGACCTGTTTGCGCTGTCGTCCAGCGATCGCTCCATCCACTGCACAGACGCCGTCATCAACGGATCATGTATCAGTGTCATCAGATGACGAGACAGTCCGCAACACCGCTCTGCCCTCATCGGATTCCTCTTGTAGGCCATCGTACTTGACCCTGCAACATGGCGAGGTAAGGATAGGCTGTTCAGACAGACCCAATAGACCACGTCTACACACCAGATCCAATTAATAGGCCATTTCTACACACCAAATGGATCATATAGGCCATTTCTACACACTTAACAGATTTTCCCCCTCCTTAAAATTGGGGTTCGGAGCTACTTTTAAGATTCTGTCATTTATCATGGCATGTCAGGTTTAGGGCAGTGGTAAAACTGCAACATCCGTAGCACTGGATGTTGCAGTAAACCTGCGAGCACCGGCTGTTTCTGACATCAAGAATGATAACTACATTGCCACATGCACACAGCGCATCCCACCATGATCGTGTCAGACATGTAACTTTTGTGAACATCGATGCCAGGCTTCCTGGACGGGATTTGAACCCAGGTCCAAATGTTCTACCAATGTGCCATCACCCACACCACTGAACCGATCCAATGGGCCATTTTTCACACTAGGCGTCTGGGCACAAATCTATGCACTCTCGTCATAAACAGGCCAGGTGTTCATCATACTAATACATATATGAATATTATGGATGAAGTGAGCAGAAATGTATGTGATTATCACATTACGAGTGTAGATCTTACCTATTTGGTCCTTCTCAAATGGTTCTTCTAATTCTTTAAAGTTGGCTAGGAGTCGGATATCCGTGCAAATCTAAAAATAACATTAATTATTTTTTTTAATTGGGGTTTAGAGCCACTTTCAAGATTCTTTCACTTATATCATGGCTTGAACAAGTCCAATAATAACAGCATAATTAGCAAGTGCTTCCAACTGACTAGCATTACAAAATTAGACTAAAATAGTCAGAAGCACACATTACACACTACATATATTATGTAGAAGGCAAAGAAAACAGTGATACTGTAAAGAGAACAACAATACTATACAATACTATACAGAGAAGACAGTGATACTGTAAGGAATACACAAATTGCTATGGCTGCAATTATACATATCACTAACAATAACATTCTAATTAACTAAAGGATGATGAGACTGAATGAAACCCAATGATATTATTGTCATTACTTTTGTTTAAATTGAGGTTTAGACCCACTTTCAAGATTCTTTCAGTTATATCACGGCTTGTCAGTTTATGGCAGGAGGAAACCCACAACATTCGTAGTGCTGAATGTTGCAGTAAACACGCGAGCCCCAGCTGGTACTGACAAGACCAAGGATGATAACTGCATTGCCACTCTACAGACAGCACATCCTATCTGTATCACGTCAGAAAGGTAACTTTCGCGAACGTTGATGCCGGGCTCCCGGGGCGGGACTTGAACCTGAAACCTCTGGCTCCGAAGTTCAATGTTCTACCACCCGCCCAATTACATTACTGCAAATAATCACACATTGATAAGTTTGATAAAGCAGCCTTCCCAATATCACAGAATTACTGTTTAAAAGCAGTGTACAACGTGCCTCACTTACTTACCTTGTGCACTGATGCCCCGAGACTAGCTAATGTATTCAGAGAATCAACATCCACCTTCCTAGTGTACGTCTGGCCACAGATCCGAAAACAACTGAAAATAACAATTTTTACCTTGAAGTTTTGTCCTGCTGCCATGTCTCTTGCCAGTAGTCACAACCACGTAAATATCAAAGTCAGAAATTATTTACCAATATCTTATTTCTATTATTGCCCATGCTGTCATGCATCAAATTTCACATAAATAAATGAAAATGGTTTTCCTGTTGATCTTGTTTTGAAAACCTTTTGCCAATAAGCAAGTACTTAATCATGTGATGTCAAATATCGCTTTGCCTCCACTTGCAACAAGTAAGAGTTACTCCTATAAATAGGAATAAATAAAAAATAAACTGGAAAATCTTTTTGGAGAAATTCTCAATACTGTTAATAATGTAATAGCATATTTATAGTAATGATTATTATGTTAAGGATGTTTAATCATCTTAATACTAAAGTAAAGTAAAGATGAAAACCTGAATTCAATACAAATAATTATTTGCAATGGTTACAGACCTTGAAAAGTCTGCCATCTTGGTTACAAGATAATCTAGTTGAGCTACCTGGAAAATCAACAAAATTATATTGTTACAGCTTATTTAAAGTTACAGTATTAATAATCTCACCAGTTTTTCTCAACATACTAACAGATTTGTTGTTGTCTAAAACTGTCCCTATTTTCTCTACAGGATCGCTCACAGACCCTGAGCTCTCCTGTAAACGGTGCAACTCTAAGCTAATATTAACTACAACCATAGCTATGTTGTAGATGATGGCTGAGGATGGAGTGAAGGTTACAGCAGAGCCCAGCTCTATAGAGCCATGGCAACAAACAATTGTGATTTTAGCAGAAAACAAGCCCAGTGTCTGGGGGCCGCAGGCCACGTGCAGTGCAAATAAATCAACCCCTGATAAATCAATCAGCTGATTTTGGCAGATCTGCAGAGAATTACCATGCCTGTCTATAGGGCACCTCTGCCTGCCTCTAGTGGGAAGAAGGTTAAACTAAGAAGTTCAATGCAAGAACATGCTACATCATGCTGGGTTGGCCATAGGCCTGCAAATTACGGAGTCAAAATGACCATCAACAAAATTACAACTTAAATTTAACCTAGTGGTACAGTATTAGTCTCACAACATTTGTTGACCTTCTACAAAGCGTTATAGGCGGCATTTGCTTGTGGCATCACTGTACATGTACGGAGGCACTCTTACTTTACTTTCATCTCCATCAAACAGCGCCAGGAAACTAGCCTGAGTTCCGGTTGTTCCTTTCACTCCTCGGAAACGGAGGTCGTCTTTGGCTCTCTGAAGGTTACGCAAGTCCATCAACAAGTCCTGAATCCACATACATGCACGCTTACCCACGGTCGTCAGCTGGGCTGGTCTGGCAGCAAAATAAAAGTAATATTTGTCATTGCCATGTAAAACTGTGACTACAGGAAATCTAACTCTCAAAACTCATCTAAATTCCGACAACAGTTTGCGTATCTACTCACTGAAGGTGGGTGTATCCCAAGCATGGCAAGGCATGGTATTCTTCGGCAAACTTTGACAATCTGTCGATACACCGGGCAAGCTGCAAGAAGGTACAATAATGTATCGGCACTGACCACAGTTGAGTAGGGACAAATTACACCGATTTACAATTATTTATTTTTAACTTAATAGATCTGTCAGTATATCATGACAAATGTGAGTATGTTAATGTGATGTTGATAACTGATCAATTACTATTAATGAACAGGTAAAATGAGCTGAGATGTAGCTCTATGTATACAGGGACATTGTAATTTAATGTAGCCCACTTGACATTTTGATGTTCATTAGACTGCCTTGGATGTTCAAAATGGCTCCGATAACGGCCATATTAAAAATCAGTGCTGAAAAATGTATAACATCAAAATATGTATAAATAAACAGACATAGTACCCCAGATACAGAGAGCAATTCAAATTGTGAACCGTAAGCTTCATAGCATATGTTTGCTTCATTCTGATGTGATAATATGTGACATGTTGAGATGAATAGCACAGAAATCAAGTTGACAAATTTACCTTTGGTAGCAAAATCTTGAAAGCATCTCTCATGACAATTAAATCCTGTTAAATATAAGAAAAAGAAAAATTGAACATCTGAAATTTGTTTACATTTATTTTTTGATTGGGGTTTTAAGTCGCTTTCAAGATTCTTTCACTTATATCACGACTTGTCAGTTTAGGGC
>JAUTBT010008608.1:0-21572 GCA_032361225.1 Lepetodrilus schrolli
TCGAACCTTGCGGCATGAAATTTTAAACCCTCTAAATGTCATTAGCACTTCTTTAGAAAATTTAAATGACACAAAAGACCATACCGAACAAGAGCTGAAGTATTTACGAAGTGCTAAAAATGGCATCCATCGCTTAGGCTCAATTCTGCACAGTTTAACAGAGGCTTCCACCCTTGAAGAAGCCTTAACAAGTGAAGAAAAAGAAAGCTTTGACCTCACAGAGCTTATTGCTGAGTACATGGATAATTACAAAAGTGTTCATAAAAACTACCAGTTTGAAATTGATATTCCCAATACCCCGACGATAATGAATGGCTGGCCTGAATCCATCGCTCAGATGCTAGATAAGCTTCTTGATAATGCGGTTGATTTCAGCAAGAAAGATGGCTTGATTCGTGTCATGTTACATAAAAAAAACACCCATTCGATGTGCATTTATATTAGCAATTCTGGGGACAATATTCCGGCTGAAATTCAAGAAAATATTTTTGAATCCATGGTCTCCAAACGATCTGACAAATACAAGCAAAAACCACACTTAGGTATTGGCCTCTACGTTGCAAGGGTTATTACTGAGGCCCATAAAGGGGAAATTACTGTCCGTAATATTCAACAACCTCAAGGAGTTGAGTTTAGTATTTGCTTGCCTAACAAAACTAGCAATAGTCATTTACTCCCATAAGAGGAACAATAAAGAGTTATAATATTTACAACTATTACAATAAGTAAGACAGTAAAAACACCTTACAATAATGAAAAATATTAGAGTTGATAATTATTTATTAAATTTGCTAGCTTCTCGCACTATGACCATATCTCCTGCCATGTTGTTTGTTGCAGGTGGCCTTGTTATATTTTTACGTAACTATATCCCCAATATCGAACTTCTAATCTGGTTCATACTCATTATGTTTCCCAACATTATCCGGTATACTCTACTGTACTGGGTACATAAAAATTATACCAAAAAACCAGATCTTCCTGTTACTAACAAACTAATTAAACAAAGTATCCTGCTGCTTTATATTATAGAAAGCTTAGTATGGACCTACGCTGTCATCTTTTTCTTAATCCCTGAAAATCCAGTTATGGTTGCCTCTCTCTATGCCAGTACATGGGCAGTCATTATTGGCTTATTATTTATGAGTACCTCATATGCCAAAAACTACATATACTCTTTTCCTATAGTTTTATCTGGGCTTATATGGAGCACAGCTTCTATGGCAACAACCTTTATAAATGTTATTGTTGTCTATATCAATATCCCCTTGGCAGCTGGATTTCTGATCTGGATTTCTCTTGTTTTTCAAAAAAATGACCGTGAAAAAGCTACAATGTTTTTTGAGAATAAAGATTTGAGTGAGCGATTAAAAACTAAAAAAGATACTGCAGAAATGCTTAATCAAGAAAAAACTCAAGTCTTAGCCTCTGCATCTCATGACCTAAAACAACCAGTGCAATCCTTAAAGTTACTTATACATGCTTTAAAAAAGAAAGACACCTCCAACTCGCAACTAGTCTCAGATCTAGAAAGTTCCATATTAAACTTAGGTGATCTACTAGAGAATATACTAGACCTTTCTCACCTTGACTCTGGGAAAACTAAAATTGAAAAATACCCAACCCATATTCAAGAATTATTTTCTCAGCTACAGAGTGACTTTGCACTTCGTACTCAGAAAAAAGGTCTAGTTTTAAAGGTATTTCCTATTAACAGTGCTTTAAACACGGACCCAATTTTATTCTATCGACTCTTATCTAATATTTTAGATAATGCCGTAAAGTACACTAATGAAGGCTCAGTGATTCTGCAGGCTTCTGAAACCAACAATGAAATACTTATAGAAGTTATTGATACTGGTATCGGGATTCCTCAAGACTCCCAAAAAGATATATTCACAGAATTTAAACAGTTAAAAAATCAAGATGGCAGTAAGGCTTATGGCTTTGGCCTTGGCTTATCTATTTGCTCACGCCTCAGTACGCTATTAGGTCATAACATCTCGGTCAAATCAGAGCCTGGTGTTGGCTCCGTATTTAGTATTCGTGCAGAAAAAGCGCAAGCTCAGCTTCTTTTTAGTGAAAAAGTTCACGAGTCTATTGATTTAAAAGGCTCTAAAATATTAGTCATCGATAGCAACAAAGAAACACGCTCAGACATAAGAAAAATTTTAGAGTCTCATGAGGCTATTGTTCTTGAGGCTACAACGTCCAGTGAAACTGGTCTGATTTTAAGCACCTTGAAAGATAAAATAGCCTATTTAGTCTGTGGCTATGACATTGACTCTGAGCTATTAAACAGTGTCATAAGTCGCTTAGAATATGAGGTTCCTGTCATACTTTTAGTTAACCAACCTAATGCCCATAGATACCAAAATATCCCTAAAAACTATACCTTGGTTAAAAAAGACAAACCTGCCCTTCGCATTGTCCAAGCTATTCAGCAAGGAAATCGTGCGGCCAAATTATCTTAACAAATTACCTGATTTTTTTACAAACAATAATTCTCTTTCATCCCACAATCTTTCTTGTTTCCCAACAACCAGTTCTACACCCCTCTCGGAGGCTGCTCAAAAAAACAACCATTTTTATTTTATACCTGAGTCATGTTATGCTCATCTAAATAATGTACTATTATCTTATAAGATACCAAGACAACCAGCCAAAAAGTGAAAGAAAACACCCTCATTAATCGCCTAGATTTATTAACTGCCCTGTCAAAAGGTGCGACGGTTTTTACCGTGAACAATCGTCTTAAAAATACATTAGCACAAGAATATACCGAACAACAAACAGGTATTATCTGGGAAACAGCTAATATTTATACCACCTCAAGCTGGGTTGCAACGATTATTGAAGAGGGTTGTTTTCAAGGTTTAATTCCTATGAGCAACCTGCCTCACAAAATATTAGACCCACTCGCTCAACAACTGCTATTTACCCAAATAATTAAGCAGCATGAACAAGAAAACAACCCGCTTTTAAGCTTTAATGAACTCGCAAAATATGCCAGTAATGCATGGCAAAGTATTCGGCTTTACCAAATAAATAGCCACAGTGATGACTTCTTTATTAGCACTGAGTTTAAGCATTTCAAAAAATGGCAAGAGGCCTATATCAAACAGTGCCATCAACAAAAGGCCTGTGATGAAATTGATCTTTTAAAGACTTTAGTCACACATATTGAGCCACTCAGACCTTTGTTACCTAAGGAAGTTTACTGTGCCGGCTTTGACCAAACCAACCCGCTTTTAGAGCAGTTATTCACAAAACTTAACACCATCAGATTAGTCGATAAACAAGACACTTTAAGTATTGGGAAAATTAGCTACAGCTCCTTAGAAACTGAAATTAAATCTGCTGCCGTATGGGCACAGAATATTCATCAAAAAGATCCGCTGGCTAAAATTGGAATTCTTGTTCCTGAACTTGAAAAAAATCAGCAGCTCATTAAGGATCTGTTTAAAGAAACGCTATACCCTGAGCAATCAGGTCTTGATACCAAAGACTATCAACCCATACACAATCTTTCGTTAGGCCAACCACTCTATAGCTTTGCCCTAATCTCAGATGCGGTTAATTTTTTAGAACTTATCTCCAACACTGAAAAAACTGACTATACTATTTTCAGCGCCTTTAATCGTTCCCCTTACTGGTCAAAAACAGAAAATGACATCCATCAAAGAACAGCCTTTGATCGCTATTTCTGTGAGCATACAGGTCTTAAGCTAAACTTTAAAAACTATACCCAATGCCTAGCAAAATTTTATGCTGAACAAGCAGATGTTACTCTGCCAGAATGGGCTCATTTATTAATTAATATTCAACAACCATTTCAGTCAAAAAAATCACTCTCTGAATGGGCAGACTATTTTAGCACCGTTCTTAATAATATTTCTTATACCAATTTTAACTGTAGTTCATTAAATGAACAGCTCCTGCATGCCTTTAAAAAATCACTCGGCCAAATGAGCCACTATGATTTTATTTGCGCTAAAGTAACCGCCGCCTATGCTTGCTCTTTGCTTAAACAAATAACCAACCAGCAAACTTTCCAATTTAAAACAGAAGACAATGCCCCTATTCAGCTCATGGGCCTTTTAGAATCGGCAGGTCAAAAATTTGATTACATATGGTTAATGCAGGCCAACAACCAGAACTTGCCGGCCAGTGCTAACCCCAACCCTATTTTGCCAATAGAAATTCAAACCAAATATAAGCTGCCTCGTAGCTCAAGTCAGCATGAACTAAGCTTTGCCCGAACCTTGCTAAAACGCATTATCAACACCGCACAAACGATTGTCTTTTCTTTTTCTGAGCACGACGATTCTGGGATGACTTACCTAGAAAGTGGACTGATCAGTGATTTCCCGCCACTCGACATGTCCCTTAAGTTAAGCAGTTCTAAAAGCCGTATGATTTCACTTGAGGCTATAAAAGACACTAAAGGCATAAGGCTTCCCACGCCTTACCCACTTAAAAAGGCGGCCTCCTTTCTTAAAGCACAAGCGCTATGTCCTTTAATGGCCTACGCACAGTTTCGACTCAAGGCCACTGAAATGCCAACACCAAAAATCAGGCTTGATTACCTAGAACGAGGCATTTTAGTGCATCATATTTTAGAAAAAAATATCACCCAAGTCCCTTTAGCAAAACAAAAACTATTAATTGAAAAACTCCTTCAACAACATGCCACAAAAAACCAATGGCCTAAAAAAATCATGGAGCTTGAAACCCTTCGTGTTCAAAATTTATTAAGTGATTGGAATCAAACTATTGAACAGTACCGCTTAGACTTTACGACACAAGGCCTAGAGCTTTATCTCGAAGGGACTTTAAGTGGTTTACACTTTAACTTAAGGCTTGACCGCATTGATAAAACATCAAAAGGGGCCTTGTTGATTGACTATAAAACAGGCAGCAGTGCGAGCACGCTGGGCTGGTTTGATGAACGATTAACAGAACCACAGATGCCACTTTATGCCAGCATTATGGCCAAACAGCAAGCCGTCTCTGGAATTACCTTAGGAAAAGTTGTTGCTGAAAAACCAAGTATGCCTGGAGTCGGTGTTGAGCCTTGGCTTGACAAAAAATCCAGAACCAAGCCTTTAAGTGACGAAGAGTGGCACGCGCAACTTGAGCTGTGGCAAAGTAAACTAGAGATTTTAGCCAACGAAATTATTAATGCTGAGGCCACTTTATTGCTTGATAATAAAGCAGCTATCTATAACTCCCCAGCCGTAGGGTTTTGCCGGATTTATGATTATGTCTGAAAACGATAAAAGCCCTGCTGATCAGGCGGCTAGAGAGCTGGCGATTGATACCCAACACTCTATCTTATTGCAAGCTCCAGCTGGATCTGGAAAAACAGAACTACTTAGCCAACGTATTTTAGCACTTCTGGCTTTGGTCGAAAAACCCGAAGAAATTTTAGCGATAACTTTTACCAACAAAGCGGCTAATGAAATGAAAACTCGGGTACTTGAGCATTTGCACTTAGCCCAAAACAATTTGTCTGTCGACAAGCTTACTCCCCATCAAAAAAAATCTTTTGTCTTAGCTCAAGCCGCCTTAAAAAACAACGCTGCTCGTGACTGGGATTTATTAAACAACGCCAATCGCCTGCAGATAAAAACCATTGATGCGCTCAATATTTCCATTGTTAAAAGAATGCCTCTTTTAGCTCAAACCGGTGGTCTTGAAACCGTTGAGCCAGACATGCAAGAGATTTACCAAGAAGCTGTTGCCGAAACATTTACCGCTTTAGAAAATGACGACAGCAATGCGCATGCCTTATTTAAAGTTTTAGCTCACTTTGAAAACAACCACTTTATCTTAGCCCAGTTATTAATAAGTATGCTCGCCAAAAGAGACCAGTGGTTACGTTTAGGCATTGCTTTAGTAGATGACTACGATACCTTAAGAGCTATCTTAGAGCGTAGCTGGTATGACTTAGTTGCAGATAAAGTTAATCGCTTAACACTTAAGCCAAGTTTCATTAAAAAACTTAATTTTTTTGCCACATACCAAGAACAAAATCTTAGTGATAAAGAATTTCCTCCGGCAGAATATGGCGATGACTTAATTAATGACCTCAAACTTATTAAACTGTGGAGTGCTTTATTTTTTACCAAATCAAATACGGTACGTTCTGCAAAAGGCATCAATAAGACCGCTGGTTTTCCTATTGATACCAGTGAACAAAAACAAACCAAAAAAGATTTTTTATTATTTTTTGAAGCAACCTCTGAAGATGAGTTTTTGCTAGAAACAATTCTGGAAATTTCTTTTTTACCTGAGCCTAGTTTCCAAGAAAGTCAATGGTCTTTGCTGCAATCATTGTTACAGGTTTTACGTTTAGCTGTCGCAAACCTACAGCTAAGCTTTATAAAAAATGCCAAAGTAGACTTTACTGAAATGGGCATTCGAGCCGCCCAAGCTTTAGGTGATTTAGATAACCCTAGTCACTTAGCTTTATACATGGACACCAAAATATCTCACATCTTGGTGGATGAGTTTCAAGACACAAACCACTTACAGTTTGATTTATTACAGAAGCTAACCAGTCATTGGCACAGCGAAGATAAACCCTATACCTTCTTTGCAGTTGGCGACCCAATGCAGTCTATTTATCGGTTTCGTGAGGCTGACGTTGGCTTATTTTTACAAGCTAAAGAAGAGGGTATCAGCCATATTCCACTGATGTTTTTAGAGCTTAGTGTTAACTTTCGTTCAACTCCTAAAGTTATCCAATGGTGCAACCAGCACTTTGCTGCCCTATTTCCACGTTACGACAATGCCTTAACTGGAGCCGTTTCATACAGCCACTCTGTTGCCCATAAAAAATCAACAGGCTTAGTTGAATTCCATGGTTTTGTTAGCCCGTCTTTAGAACAGGAAACTCACTGTGCTATCAAGATTTTATCCAAATTAACTTTGGACAACGAACTTCATGAAAAGAAAAAATCGATTGGGATTTTAGTCCGTAAAAAATCTGATCTGCTGGATATCGCCTTTGCCTTAAAACAGGCTAACATTCCTTTTTATGCTAACGAAATGGATAGGCTCAATCAATTGCAATTGGTTGAGGATATCCGCAACCTCACCCATTCCTTTGTTCATCTTGGCAACCAAGCGTCATGGTTGGCCGTCTTACGTGCACCTTGGTGTGGCTTGACCTTGGTCGACTTACAGCGGTTAGTCGATAACCAAGAAGGCTTACTTTTATGGGAATCAATCCCACAGTCCATGCATTTATTAAGCCAAGATGGTCAACAACGACTACAGTCTATTTATGCCCTATTACAAACAGCTTTCACCCTTCAAACGCAATTCCCTTTAGCCAGTGTTATCGAAAAATTATGGGTTTCTTTAGGAGGCCTGTCTCTTATCGAGTTTGAACACGAAGCCATTGCCGCACGCATGACCTTCCAATGCATTGAAAAATCAGTTGAGCCTTGGGGATTAGATGTGAAATTATTTGACACTAATATTGTCAAACTTTTTGCTCCAAGTAATAGTGACTGCCACCTAGAATGCATGACCATCCATAAATCTAAAGGGCTTGAGTTTGATATAGTTCTGTTGCCAAAACTTGGCGGACAAGGCCGGCATGCCAGTCAAGAAATTTTGCACTGGGCAGAAACCACAGACAAACAACTCTTGCTCGCCCCTATTAAACCTAGCCGAGGGAATGAGGATGACCTTTACAAATATTTGAACCAGTTAAACAATAAAAAAGAAATGTTTGAATCTATGCGTTTGCTTTATGTTGCGGCCACTCGTGCGGCTGAGCAACTTCACTTATTTGCAACCGTTAAACCAAAAGAGAAAGGCGAGATTAAACCTGCCGCTGGATCAATGGCCGCATTATTATGGAAGCAAACTAAAGACTTATTTATTGAATCAACTCAAGACTCACTTACTCCCATAGAGAGCCCTGATATTTTGCTCAAACGTTTTCCACTCAGTCAGATCAACCAAACAAAAGGCTCTGATAGAATTACTAACCAAAGCAACCCCACTGACTTAATGCTTAAAGATTTAAACGCCAGTATTATTGGAACAGTCTTTCATTTATGCTGTGAATATTTAACTCACTCAAGCCCTAAACAAAATCTTTTAGCCGTTTTTGTTCAGACTAAATTAATGCAGCACAACCACCCTGATGTTGATCAGGCACACACCACCATTATGGCTTTTATTAATAATATGGTTAAGGATGAAACAGGGCAATGGTTGTTAAACAGCAATCATAGCAATAGTCACCACGAATGGCGACTCTCAAATAAGCAAGGCGATTTTATCATTGACCGTTGTTTTGTTGCTGATGAGACTCTGTGGATTGTTGACTATAAGACCAGTAGCCTAGAGAAAAACGAAACCCAAGAAGCCTTTGTTCAACGCATGACAGAAAGCTACAGCCAGCAGTTGTTTGCCTATAAAAAACTCGTGCTGGACTTAAGTGATTTGCCTATAAAAATGATGATTTATTGTCCAGCTATTCCAACGGCAATCCTGTTAAAGGACTCATAACAAATAAAGCTTAGCGTATTTTACTTGCTACGTAGGTAAATACGGAGCAATGAAATAGCGGCAGGTGTCATGCCTTGAATCCGTGAAGCCTGCCCTAATGTTGTTGGCAAACTAAAATTTAATTTCTCTTTTAGTTCATTAGACAAACCGCCAACCTCTGAGTAATCTTTAATTTTTGCTAAAGGAACACTGTCAAAAGATTTGCTGGTTTCCACTTCTTGCTGTTGCCTTTCAATATAGCCTGAATATTTCGCCTGAATTTCAATCTGCTCAACCACTTTTTTATCTAAGTTTAAATCCGTGTCTCCAAGCAAGGATACCACTGACTCATGGCTAATATTTGGTCTTCTTAATAGGTCAATAGCTTTAGTGTCTCGACGCAAGTTTGTCCCTAATGCGGCTTCGGCCTGCTCTTCACTAATGGCTTCGACTCGTACCCACGCCTTGTTTAAGCGTTCTGTCTCATGGGCAATTGCCTCACGTTTAATCTCAAAAGCACGCCAACGTTCGTCATCCACCAAGCCTAAGTGACGGCCGGTTTCAGTTAAGCGTAAATCAGCATTGTCCTCACGCAGGGTTAAGCGAAACTCAGCACGGCTGGTAAACATTCGGTAAGGCTCACAGGTGCCTTGGGTGATTAAATCATCAATCATAACGCCAATATAGGCTTCATCTCGACGTGGGTACCAGCTGTCTTTTTCAAGAGATTTTGCACTGGCATTAAAGCCAGCAATTAAGCCTTGGGCAGCGGCTTCTTCGTAACCTGTGGTGCCATTAATTTGTCCCGCAAAAAACAAGCCTTCAATGCTCTTAGTTTCAAGCGTTGGATTTAGGCCACGTGGGTCAAAATAATCGTACTCAATCGCATAGCCCGGACGCATAATATGGGCATTTTCAAAACCAACAATGGAGTGAATCAGTTTTAACTGAATGTCAAAAGGCAGGCTGGTGGAAATTCCATTAGGGTAAAGCTCATTGCTTGTTAAGCCTTCTGGCTCCACAAAAATCTGGTGTGATGTTTGATCTGCAAACCTTACAATTTTATCTTCAACAGAAGGGCAATACCTCGGCCCTGTGCCTTCTATTTCACCGGTAAATAATGGCGATCGGCCTAAACCGCTGCGGATAATATCATGGGTCTTTTCATTGGTATGGGTGATCCAACACGAGACCTGTTGAGGTTGGTCTGCATGGCTTCCCATAAATGAAAAAACCGGTGTTGGCTTATCGCCTGCCTGCTCGACCATCTGACTAAAATCAACAGTCTTGGCATCAATCCTTGGAGGCGTGCCTGTTTTGAGTCGCCCTAGCATAAAAGGATATTCTCTAAGTCTTTCAGCTAGTTTTGTTGAGGGTGGGTCACCTGCTCTACCCCCTGCATAATTTGACAGGCCAATATGAATTTTACCGGCTAAAAATGTCCCTACAGTTAGCACCACAGAGCGTGCCATAAACTGTAAACCTATCTCGGTCTCTACCCCTTTAATCTGGCCGTTTTCAATCACTAAATCGGTAACAGCCTGTTGAAAAATACTTAAATTTTCTTGGTTTTCAAGGGTTTCACGGATAAAGGCTTTGTATAGTTGTCTGTCTGTTTGGGCACGTGTGGCTCGTACAGCGGGCCCCTTTCGGCCATTTAAAGTCCGAAACTGGATCCCAGCTCGATCAGCGGCTTTAGCCATAATGCCACCAAGAGCATCAATCTCTTTAACTAAGTGACCTTTGCCGATGCCTCCAATGGCTGGGTTACAGCTCATTTGGCCAAGGGTATCAATATTATGGGTTAACAATAATGTTTTTGCCCCGGTTCGGCTGGCAGCTAAGGCCGCTTCCGTGCCAGCATGACCACCGCCGATGATGATGACCTCAAAAATATCTGTATGTTGCATAAATTACCTTCTTAAACTACTACACAAGCAAGCTCGGATATTTCTTTTATTTTTCTTGCAGTACGGTTTTTTATCAGGCTGTGCATAAAAAGTCCGCAAAGCTCTTCGCTTAATCACTAAGGTACTGTAATGCGGTTTAATCCCAGCGATTTTAGTCTCAACCAAGCAAGCCTCTTTAGTGTTTTTCCCGACACGTTTGTTCGCCTGTTTAAAGGCCTGTGTTCCTGCGATTAGTAATTTTTCTGCATCCATTTTAAGGTGGTAACCACTTAAACATTTCACCCTATTAGCTCTATTGCGTGGGTTATCAAAAGCCACACTGATATTATAAATATCGTTATTGGTTTTCTGCTTTACATAGCCGGCTCTGCATTTTTTAATGCGGTTTCGAGGCGATGGTTTAAGTGACCTAAACCCAGCCCACTGCTCATCCTGTGCCTGCCAATAGCGGGCGGCATAATGCAAACCGCCTAAGTCTTTTCCATGGCCTGGTTCACCACAAAACACATGGGCAAAGCCTTTTTGGCCAAACCACACCCTGCGTAGCTGAGCCACAAAATCACGGTCACTCGTCGCTTTTTTGTAAATTTTCTGGCCTAAGGCCTGTTTGATTGTTGTTAATGAAGCTTTATGTTCAGGCTTTAATAAGACCTTTTCAAAATCAGCACCTTCAACCGAAGCTCCCCATTTGCCACATAATGTTAGTACGTCTAAATCAAGATCAGTTAACTGTGGCTCTGGTGGCTGAAACCGAGTGGCTGAGTTGTTATCAAAAAATGGCTTAAAAGCGGTAGTGGATAACAAAATAAGCGCAACAGTCGAGGCTTTAACTAAAGGGTTCATAATATTCATTGTGGTTTTATACGTTTATAGATAATATAAAGTGCATCTATTATACCGTAAGAGCAGCACATGCGTGGCATTGTCCAAGATTCTCAAAGCACCCTCACCAGTGAAACCTATATGGTCATCTATAGCCCTAAGAAAAAAGGCCGTGAACGCTACCCTGAAAACTGCGTCACTGCCGTCACTGATTTACAAGAAGCACTAGAAAAATCAGACCCTGAAAAAAACTTTTATGCCGCTAAAGTTTTTGGCCCTGCCCGCTCTTCTGAAGGATTTAAACTTTATTATTTAGTCGAATGGCTTGACTAACTACTCGCTTAAGTAAAAAAATGGGAAAAATAAATACGAAAATACTACCCGCACAAATTGAGTTTATAAAAAAACAGCAGATGTTTTTTGTCGCAACCTCAGGGGACGACACAAAAATCAATCTCTCGCCTAAAGGCTTATATGCCTTGCATATTGTCGATGAAAATAGAGTTGTTTGGCTTAATTTAGTTGGCAGTGGCAATGAAACAGCGGCTCATCTATTAGAAAAGAATCGCATGACTCTTATGTTTTGCTCTTTTGATGAAAAACCTTTGATTGTCAGGCTATATGGCTATGCCAAAGCCGTTAACCCCTCTGATAAAGATTTCACTGAGTTAGCCGCACTTTTTCCTCGCTACCAAGGCACACGGCAGATATTTAACATGGAAGTGGATAGCACTCAAAGCTCTTGTGGCTTTGGTGTTCCTTTATATGACTTTGTTAATCAACGAGAAACTTTAATTGACTGGTGCGATAAAAAAGGTGAAAATGGGCTGCTGGATTACCAAATTGACAAAAATCAAATTTCTATTGATGGCAAGTCAACTGGACTATTCAGTAAATAAAATTAATTATATTAAATAAATCAGGAGAGCACAAAATGGGAATGATGAGTGAATTTAAAGACTTTGCCATAAAAGGTAATGTTGTCGATATGGCGGTTGGTATTGTTATTGGTACAGCCTTTGGTAAGATTGTGTCTTCGTTTGTAAAAGATATAGTCATGCCACCAATTGGCATACTAATGGGCGATGTAGATTTTTCTAAACTAGCCTATGTTTTAAAACCAGCAACAGGAAAAATTGAAGCCGTTAGTATCAACTACGGTACTTTTATTATGACGGCACTTGACTTTGTCATTATCGCCTTAGCTATTTTCTTTGTTGTTAAAGGCATCAATAACATGAAGAAAAAAGAAGAAGAGAAGCCTGCAGAACCTGCTAAGCCAAGCACAGAAGAAGTCTTATTGACTGAAATCCGTGATGCATTAAAGGCTAAGTAATGATGAAATTATTGCGAACACTTACTGTAGCCGCAATTGTTAGCATGCCCGTAGTTGGGCATGCTGTTACTTATCAAACTAACCCACAACAACAAAGCCAACAAGCTCAACAAGCCAGCCCTGACCAACTACTTGAACAGGGAATTAACTCTATTATTGCTTTTTTACGTCACTCAGGTGCAACCGATTTAAATAAAATATTATTCTTTATCAATAACAATATCGCTGAATATTTTGATTTTAATTACATGACTAAACTGGCTGCTGGTTTCCATGGCCGACAGCTCAACCAAGAACAAATGAAAAAGCTAACCCATAAAATCCAGACTCTGTTTGTCGAATCTTTATCCAGCAAACTTGTGGACTATGCCTTCACCAATCGAAACATTAGGTTCTTAGCCCCACAACGCGCTCAGTTTGGTAATGAAGTGACTGTTAAAGCTGTTGTGACTCATCCAAGAGGTTTTCCAACACGTATTGCATTTCGATTCCACCCAACTACAAATGGCTGGAAAGTTTATGACCTCACGGCTAACGGCCAAAGTGCTGTGTTACATTACAGCAAGAAAATTGCTCGTTTAGTTTCTATAAATGGCCTTCAGGCGTTAGTGCATTAAATTGAATAAAATAACATGAGCCATAGCCCAACCTTTACGATCAAAAGCCAAGAGGTGGCGGCAGTATTTAACGCCTACCCTGAATAAATCAAGACTAAGCTTTTAGCACTTCGGTCACTGATTTTATCCATTGCCAAAGACCAGCACCCTACTCAAAAATTAGAAGAAACACTAAAGTGCCATGAGCCTAGTTATCTATTAAAATCAGGGAGCACTATTCGCTTAGGATTTAGCCAAAAAAATCCTAACAACTATAAGCTCTGTTTTCGTTGCCAAACAAAACTTATAGACACCTTTAAAGAGATTTACTCAGAGACTTTTACTTTTGAGGGTAACCGTGCGCTCGTGTTTTCACTCTCAGATGCACTGCCTATTATAGTGAATTAAAACACTGTATTTCATTGGTGCTTAATTACCACAACATTAAAAATCTTCCCTTACTTGGGGTTTAAAACAAGGCGAGTTTAGCCACTATTTCCTTCAAACCTTATTCCAGAAGCCTTTCTCCCATATCCATAAACCACTTCCCAGCTTAATGGAATCCCTTGTTCTTGGCGTTTGGCCTCATAGTTTTCAACAAATTGAGCAAAGGCTTTTTTCCCAGTCAATCCCTGTGCTCGATTTTTTTCTTTATTGGTCACACCTAGCTGCTTAAACTCATTTAAAACAGCCCGTACATCTTTATAATAATTAGTCACTCGGTCTATATCCATCACCGGCTCTTGCCACGAAGACTGATAAAGAGCATCTCCAATCGTATGCATATCGGCAAAATCTCGCACCCGTTGTTTATCATCAACCGTCGCCCAGCTTTCTCTAAGCTCAGGCAAGCTAGCCGCTCCAACGGTTGCAAACAAAAACAAAGCTTCAGGCCGTACCACTCTTTGCACCTCCATAAACACAGCGGTTAAATCATCACTCCATTGCAAAGTGAAATTTGAAACGACCAAGTCAATAGAATTAGATTTAAAGGGCAAATGGTGCATATCCGCACAAACCACATTTGATTTGCTCTGTGCCTGTTGAGCCATGGCCAAAGACAAATCCAAGCCGACAACCTGTGCTTTTGGGTATTTTATTTTCAACTGAGCCAATATGGCCCCTGTCCCACAGCCTAAATCAAGGATGGTCTGTGGCTCAATATTAAGCACATCTAGTCTCGATAGTAAACGAACACCTATTTCTTTTTGTAAATAAGCATAGTCATCGTAGCATTCAGCGGCTTTAGAAAAATCCTTTTGTATTTTATTCATTACTTCATTATCCAAGCCAATAGCTGTTGATCAAAAACATCAGGGTGAGTCCAAAAAGGTAAATGGCCACATTTTTTAATTGCGAAAACTTTAGCATTAGGCATTATTTTACTGGCCTCTAGACTTGCCTGAGCTGGTGTTAAGGTATCTTTTTCACCACACAGCCAAAGTGTTTTTTGTTTTATGGTGGGTAAAAGTGTCCGTAAATCTAATTGCTCCAACAGGTTTAATTGCTCAGACAAATCCTCTAAGCTATAGAAATCTCCAACCAATAATTTTAATTCCCGAGTCAGTTCTCTTTGCTTATCCGTATTCATTGTTTGTAAGGCTAAAAATTGTTGCAGTGTCTGTGTATAGTTTTGGCTCACTTGCTGATGAAAGGCTGTTAGCACCGCCTTTGGCACACCCGCTGACCAGTCGTCTGTTTTGACAAACTTAGGGGTGCTGGTCACCAGCATCAAGCCTAATACTTTTTCAGGGTGTTTGGCCGCAAGCTCCAAAGCCAACATGCCTCCAAAAGACCAGCCTAACCACCACGCAGGTTTATCGACCTGAGCAAGGACAAAATCAACATAAGACCCAAGTCCCTTCAATGAAGTCTTCTTGGTGTCCCAAGGTAATTCAAGCACCACAAAATCAATCTGTGCACCCAAACGATTAATAAGTGGCTCAAAAATACCCAGCGGCATCCCCCAGCCATGCACTAAAACACATTGTGGCTTCATGAGTAACGCCCCAACACATCCAGCAACTGGCTAATATCTTGCTCTTGATGGTCCGCCGACAGCGTAATTCTAAGCCGTGAGCTGGCCACTGTTGGTGGGCGAATAGCTTGTACAAACAAATTGTGCTGTGCTAAGTACTGGCTCATCTTTAATGCGATCGCCTCATCCTTGACCAATAAAGCTTGTATAGGTGTTTGCGAATCAACCAGTTTAAAGCCTAAACTTAACAAACCTGTTCTGAGCTGGCTTATTAAAACTTTTAAATGGCTGCGTTTGTCATCAGCTGCTTTTAATAATTGTAAAGCCACTGTGCTTGCGGCCGCGATTGAAGCTGGCAACGCAGTGGTGTACATATAGCTTCTTGATTTTTGAATCAAAAATTCTATCTGTTCTTCACTGCCTGCAACAACGGCACCTGAGGTGCCCAAAGATTTCCCACAGGTTGCCATGATCCAAGGTTTGGTGCTTAAGTTTTCTTGCACTGCCAAACCTTCACCATGTTCACCTAAAACACCAAAGCCATGCGCTTCATCCACAAACAACTCCGCTTTATAGTGGTCCGCTAGTTGAGCAATTTTCTTAAGTGGTGCGACATCACCATCCATACTAAAAACAGAGTCCGTCACAATCAGCTTTTGTTTCGCCGATTTTTGTAACAGCAACTCAAGCTGCTTAGTATCATTGTGGCGGTAACGTTGCCCCTTGGCATCACTCATTTTCCCCGCATCAATCAGCGAAGCATGGTTTAATTTATCTTGCAAAATAAGGCTGTGTCGATCCGTTAAGGCATTGATCACCCCAATATTAGCCATATAACCTGAGCTAAAAAGTAACGCACGTTCGGTATTAAAAAACTGTGCAAAGGCCTGTTCGCATTCTTCATGAGCCTCGCTATGTCCTGAAATAAGGTGCGAAGCCCCACTGCTGACACCGTATTTTTTTATTGCCGCAATCATCGCCTCAGCAATTTTAGGATGACCGGCTAAACCTAAATAATCATTGCTGGTAAAATTCAACATTTCTTGCCCCATGACATGCACCCTAACCCCTTGCCCACTCGTCATTATTTGACGAGAGCGATAACGGTGCTGACTTTTTAAATCAGAAAGTATGGTTTTTAGTGTGGTTTTGTTCATGGACTGTTAAAATGCCCTTATCAATAGGTAAAGGTATTATAGTGCAAATCATTCTAAAATCATTAGTTCAATACAAGAAAGCCCCTGCAAAAGTTGTTTCTGTCGACGATAAAATAGAAATAGAATTAATGAGCGGTGTCACTAAACGTGTCCGAGACAAGGATGTTTTGTTTATCCATTCAGGCCCACTGACTAGTTTTGATTTTATAAAAAATCTACCCTCTATTGAAGAGCCTGCAATAGAAGAGGCTCTTGAGCTTTTAGAAGGTGAAGCAACAACACTCACCGACCTTGCCGAGCTTGTTTTTAGCGCGCAAACTCCCGGCAACCTCTGGTCTTTATGGAAGCTTATCGAGGCTGACACTTATTTTTCAGGCTCTGCTGATGAGATTATCCCCAACGATATTGAAGAAGCCAAACAAAAAATAGCTATCGAACATGAAAAAATAGCTAAAAAACAACAGGAAAAAGATTTTTACCAACGCTTAAAAGACCGAAAACCAGAAGCGGATGATTTAAAACGTATCACAGATGTGGAAGAGCTCGCCCTGCATGTGCGTGAAACCAGTGCTATTTTTAATAAAATTGGTGAAAAACAAAATTCGCATACCGCACACCGTTATTTATCTGACATCGGTTATTGGGATGAATATTTTAACCCCTACCCTAAACGCCAAAAAATCAGCCTTGAAAGCCCAGAGATGGAAGTTCCAAAGCCACCCGCCATAGAGCGAGTTGACCTCACTCATTTAGACTGTTTTGCGATTGATGACGAAGGCAATACCGACCCTGATGATGCCATTGGTCTTGAGGGCGATAAGGTGTGGGTTCATGTGGCAGATGTTGCCTCTTTAGTGCCACATAATAGTCCATTAGACAAACAAGCACAGGTCCAGCCAAGCAACCTTTACATTCCTGAAACCACTGTGCATATGCTGCCCCGTGAAGTAACAGATATTTTAGGGCTTGGTCTTAAAACGCCTTCTCCGGCTTTGTCCATTAGCTTTAATTTGGACGAAGATTTGCAACCCATTAATATGGCCGTGCAGCAAAGTTTAATTCATGTCAAACGTATCTCTTACCAAGAAGCGGACGAGCAAAAAGACTCTTTAGAACGCTTATACACTCTGGCTCGTGTGCTCAAAGAAAAACGCATGGAACAAGGGGCTATCCAGTTACAGTTTCCTGAGGTGAAAGTTTCTATTGGTGCTGACAACAAAGTCTTTATAAAAGACCTGCCACCCTATGAAAGCCGTAGTGTGGTGATGGAGTTTATGGTTCTGGCCGGAGCCGCCTGTGCTAAGTTTGCACAAGAAAATGAGATTCCTTTCGTGTATTCAACCCAAGCGCCACCCAATACTAAAGAGTACAATGCTGCGCCTGAAACTTTTTCACAAATGATGGCCTTGCGACGCACCCTATCCAGAAGCAAGCCCTCTGAAACCCCAGAGCCCCATAGTGGCTTAGGTTTTGAGATGTATTCACAGGTAACAAGCCCGCTTAGACGTTACACAGATTTGAGTAATCACCAACAACTAGTGAACTACACTCAAGGCAAAGAGCTATTGTCTACTGACGAAATCAAAGAAAAAATTATGCTTAATAACAGCTGCTCTGGCTCAATCAGAAAAGCTGAGCGTGACAGTAACTACCACTGGAAATGTGTCTATTTGTTGCAAAACAAAGACTGGCAAGGCGAAGCCACTATCGTGCAAATAGAAGAGCGAAAAGTACAGATTATTGTGCCTGCATTAGCCTTAGAGACTAAAATCAAATTACAAAACGATGATGAGTTAGATAAAGTCATAAAAATCAAAATTTCTTCAGTCGATTTAATTACATTAGACGTGCGGTTTAAAAGACTATAACTATGGATTTTCCCCTTTAAGAGTCGAATCCATCTGGTCTATGCCAAAGAATTATAAGATTGACGAGGTGTCACAAAACAATATTAATGCTATGATAACGAAACAAAATAATAGACCTAATAATATATTCAGATCACAAAACACCCCATTGAGATTTTTATCAAGCCATTCAGATTAAATTTGAGTTGCACTTGATTATTGAATCTGCCTAAAAAATAGCAACCAACACAAAAAAGAAGTTTAATAAACAAAAGGAGGGCACCATGCAATCGGATGTACGATACAGCCTAAAAGTCAACGGAAAGACGAAATTTGAGGTGGTGAAGTTTACCCACACCGAGCGATTAGGTGAGCTGTTTGAAACGAAGCTTGCTTTGGTGAGCTTTGATGAGTCCCCGGTTTTTAAAGATATTTTAGACCAAGCTGCGACACTAACGCTGTAGCAAGGTGATGAAGAAATTCGTTTCATTAACGGGATTGTCGCCAAATTTAGCCAAGGCAAAACAGGCTTTCGCCGCAGCCATTATACGATGAAACTAGCCCCTGCTTTGTCGAGGTTACGACTGGTCACCGACAGCCGGCATTTTCAAAACAAAAAAGTCCCCGATATTGTTAGCCAGCTGTTAACTGAAAATGGCGTTAATCACTTTGACTTTATGACGCTTAAACGCCAAAAGCCTGAGATCCGTGAGTTTTGTCAGATTTACCGAGAAAACCTCTTTGAGGCGATCTGTAGTTTGACCCGTGAAGAAGGCTATTATTTTTATTTTGAACACCAAGCCAATCAGCATATTTTACACTTTGTCGATGACACTCAGTCGTCCCCGCGCCTAGGCGATTTGCTTTATAACGGCACAGGAGCCGGAGATAAAAGCGAGCCCTGTGTGCACCAGATAAATTACCAAGAAAAAATCGCCAGCACTACTCAGGTGATGCGTGATTATAATTTTACCAACCCAGATTATCAGCTGCAACATAGGTCTGAGCTTAAACAAAACGAGGCTAATAAATATGAGCACTATGACTTTCCGGGCCGGTATAAGTTTGATGAAGCGGGCAAGCCATTTACCCAAACGCGCCTAGAAGAATTACGCCGAGATACGGTGACGATAGATGCCAAAGGCGATGAGATGAAAGCGATTCCAGGCTATCGGATGAACCTTATCAACCACCCGAGAAAAGAGCTTAATGACGAATGGGTCATGATTGAGGTGGTGCACGAAGGCTATCAGCCAGGTGTTTTGGCCGAAGAAGCAACGGGCATGAGCCAAGAAAATAACAGCACAAATAATAACAATGAGAGTGGAAAACAAGAAGGCAGCTATTACAAAAACACCATCCACATGGTGCCATGGACAGTCAAGTGGCGAGCCAGCACAATGCCCCGCCCAGTCGTCGATGGACCACAAATGGCGACGGTGGTCGGGCCTAAAGGTGAAGAGATTTGTTGCGACAACTGTGGTCGAGTGAAGCTCCAGTTTAGCTACGACCGTTACAGCAAGTTTGATGAAAACAGTTCGTGTTGGGTGCGTGTTGCTCAAGGTTGGGCTGGCATGGGCTTTGGTGGAATAGCGATTCCAAGAATTGGCCAAGAGGTGATTGTCGATTATTTAGAGGGCGACCCTGACCAGCCATTGGTCACGGGACGAACGTATAATGCCAACAATCTGCCGCCGTATAAATTACCTCAAGAAAAGACCAAAATGACAATTAAGAGTCGGACCCACAAAGGGACAGGCTTTAACGAGATGCGTTTTGAGGACGAGTTAGACAAGCAAGAGGTATTTATCCATGCAGAAAAAGACCAAAACAATGTGGTCAAAAACAACGAGACCACCAAAGTTGGCGTGGACCGAAGCGAAGATATTGGCCAAAACGAAACCATTAATATCGGCAAAGACCGCAGCGAGAATGTGGGGAACGACGAAACCATTAGCATCGGCCAAAACCGAACCGAGAGCGTGGGCAAAGATGAAACCATCAGCATTGGCCAAAACCAAAGCAACACGATTGGTAGCACTCAACAAAATGATATTGGTAAAAACCAGATCAGCAAAATAGGTAAAGACCAGCTAACCAACATCGGCAACAGCCGCAAGCTTGAGGTTTATGCGGATCAAATCATCAACACAGGCGGACACCTAAGCCACACAGTTGGTGGTAAGACGGTTATAAAGTCTGGCGAGAAGATCCAACAGCTCACTAAAACTTATCAAATAGATGCAGGAAGCAAGGCTGTTATCAAAGGGCCAGGCGGAACTATTATTTTAGATGGCGGCGGCATCACTTTAAAAGGAGCCGTGACCATTAAAGGCAGTTTGGCTATCTCAGGCGGAGGCGGAGGTGGCGCTAGTTTTGTTAGTCGTTACAATACTGGAGAGCCCCTTTGTATTCCTTGTTTATTGAAAAAGGCAGTCAAAAAATGAATGCTATAGAAAAACTTCATCAAGTAATATTTCCAGAAAACAATCTAAACACCTATGCGGTTGTTGATTCTGTAGCAACACAAGAAGTAAGCAACAGCATGTTTGCTTATAACCCTCCCGCAAAGTGTTTGTTGGATGATGCAAAAGAAAATCAGTTAGAGGACGTAGCTCCTTACTTGGTTCAGCTTAAAGCCAGTGATGATAGCTTTTCTGATTGGTTGCTAAAAGAATGTTATGGCAAAACAATGGTAATATTTTTGCATAGTAAACTGTCTTTAGACGATTTATCTAATCAACTTTCTCTTTATACTAAAATGGCACTTCCTGAGGGCAACAAATACGGTGTGCCTTGGGCCTATTTTGCATTTTATGACCCACGAGTTTTCCCTGATTTTTTACGTTCTATGTCTTTAGAACAAACCAATGAATTTCATCAAGGTATTGCCGAATGGTTTTGTGAAGATGTAGTTAATAGCAATAAACTATGTGGCTATTGTTATGATTACGAGCTATTTAAAACTCAAGTCACCACGTTTTTGTTAAAGGAGGCTTAATATGCCGACACTAGAGCAGAGTCAATTAGAGGCATTTGAAGCCAAGAAAGAACAGCGCTGGATATTAAGATTACGCAACGCCATTAAGCGTCTTTTTTCTCATCGAATTGGCCATTTAAGTGATGAAGAGTTATACGCAAAAACAGAAGAGGTTTTTTATCAGGCCAAAGAATTAGGCTTTCGTGATATAAAAATAACTGCAGAATATGTGCAATTTTGTGTGGGTATTTTTCCAGATTATCATTTAGATGAAGCATTTAATGCTTATTTAAGAGAGCAGCCAGAAGAAGTAGAAGATAGGTTTATGGCAGTGGTTAGTGTCACTAAATTTGAAATGAAGTTACAGTTAGATAAAGGAGAAAAATAATGGTTATACCTATTCCAATGCCGCCGCCCCCTATCCCTGGCCAA